>ONZH01014054.1:0-88258 GCA_900303285.1 Rhinella marina | reverse complement strand
AGTGACTGCACCAGCAGAATAGTGAGTGCAGCTCTGGAGTATAATACAGGAAGTAACTCACATAGCCGTAAGAGAGCTTGCTTTTTTGCAGGACAAGTTGTACGTTACAAATGCACTATTTACTGTTGCATGGAATGTATTAGGAAGATGGAAAAGAAATAACATGGGGTGGAATTAAAAAAAGCTCACATTTATATAATTTTTTTGTGTTTTCATAAAATAAAAATAAATAAAAAAGGAAATATTTGGGTAAAAAGATTTTTTCTGTGCATCGCCATATTTTAGCCCCATAACTTTTTAGTTTCTTGTCTTCAGAGCTCTGTCAAATTTTTTGAGGTGTGTTTAACTTTTTGATCACCTTTAGAGATGAGCGAATATATTCGTAAATATTCGTTATTCGCGACGAATATTTGCATACTCGTGAATATTCGTTATTCGTACGAATATCGTGCGAGACTCGTGTTTTTTTTTTAACTCCTCCTTGCAAGTTTAGCGCCTATTTCTTCGCCAATAAACATGCAGGGAAGCCTGGGGGACCTCCCGCTATGACCTTCTACCTTTTCTACGTATCTACGAATGATTGGCTGCATTCAATAGGTGACGTACGAATATATATAGATGCGAACGCCCCTGGCTCGGCTCAGACAGTAGTGGTTTTAGGAGAGGGAAAGGACTGAATTCGTGAGATAGGGATAGCGAGAAGTGTATATATTAGCGATTTTTCGTTTATATTAGGCAGGGAACTGCATTTGAGAACCCAAAAGTCTTTTTAAAGACTCTTCTTCACTTTATTCTTTGCGTGTGGTATATTATATATATATTCATATCTAAATAAACTAAACTAGATAGATATATATATATCTAAGATATATAAGATATATATATATATTATATATAGAGAGAGAGATATAGATATATATATATAAAGAGAGCGATATATATATAAATATATATATATATAGAGAGGAGAGAGAGAGAAGAAAAATTATATAATATATTCATATCTAAATAAAACTAAACTAGATATAATATATATATATTATATATATATAAATAGAGATAAAAGAGATACATAGATATATATATATCTTATATAAAGAGTGCGACATATATATAAATATATATATATATATATAGAGAAATATATATATTATATATATTATATATATATATATATATATATATATATAAATAAATATATATATATATAATATATATATATATATATATATATATATATATATATATATATATATATATATATTTTGAGAGAGATAATGGAAAACACCAGGGGCAAGGGTAGAGGTGGGAGACGTGGGCGTAAAACTGGTGTGGTGAACAGAGGCGGTGCCCGTGGTAGTGTGCGGGGTGACACTGTGCCTGCTGCTGTGGGAGCTGTTAAAAGACAGCATTTTAAAATGGCTGATTTTCTGCGAAAGCTTGCAGGGCCACAGGGTACAACTTTAACAGACCCCCACAAACAAGAGAGTGTGCAGAAATGGATGTCGGAGAGCACGTCCAGCCAGACGTCCACTGCCCCGTCTTCCAGCCATGATAGCCCATGGAGTGGACCTGTCAATCCTCCACCTCGCCCTCCTTCTCCCCAGCCTTATTCACTGGAACTATACAGTGAACCCATCCCTGATCTTCTACCGGAGGAGATTCTCTGCCCTGATTCACAAGACCTGGTGCAGTCTCAGGGTTGATAAGGGCAGGGATTTATCTGTTGCATTTGAGGAGGTGGTGGATGATGACCAGACACAGGTGTCAGGGGGTGAGGTAGCTGGCAGGGCATTCAGTCAGAGTGGGGACTCCGAGGAAGAGCTGGCTGATGATGAGGGACAGATCCAACTTGGACGGATGAGGCACACCAAGAAAGTGGTTCAGAGAGTGAGGTAGCATCAGCTTCAGCAACACATCCGCTTGGGATAGGTAGTGGGCTGGGCCGAGGGAGAAGCAGGGCCAGAGCTACTACTCCCCCAAGTGGTCATGCTCCAGTGCGAAAACATCGAGTTTCTGTGGTTTGGAAATATTTTAGCGATGAAGTGGGTGATCGGCGGGTAGCACTATGCAAACTGTGCCACACCAAAATAAGCAGGGGAATAAACATAAAGAACCTCACCACTACTAGCATGCGCAAGCATTTAGAAAAGAAACACCCCACAAAGTGGTTGGCACTACAGTCAGCTGGTGATTGTGACACTGCTGCTGCAGCCCCTGTGTCACATGCTGTAAGTGACCTATTAGCCCCCAGCCAAGACACTCCAGCCTCCAGCCCTGCAATGACCCCTGCAAATCCATATCCTTCCACCGCCTCCAATCATGTGTCCAAGCGCAGTGCTAGTGTTCAGTTGTCGCTAGAGCAGACTTTTGAACGCAAGCGCAAGTATGCAGCCATCCACCCCCATGCACAAGCCTTAAATGTGCAAATCAGCAAGCTATTGAGCCTGGAGATGCTGCCCTATAGGCTGGTAGAGACTGAGGCCTTTCGCAACCTCATGGAGGTGGCAGCCCCCCGTTATTTGGTCCCAGCCGCCACTATTTTTCACGTGTTGCCATCCCCGCCCTACATCAGCACGTGTCAGAGAACATCATCCGTGCCCTGACCAACGCGGCTAGTGAGAAGGTCCACCTAACCACGGACACATGGACAAGTGCTGGCGGGCAGGGACACTATATCTCCCTGACGGCACATTGGGTTAACTTGGTGGAGGCTGGTACCGAGTCTGACCCTGGGGCCGCTCATGTGCTGCCCACACCGAGGATTGCGGGGCCTACCTCGGTCACGGTCTCTCAGACATACTTTACCTCCTCCTCCCACCCCTCCTCCACCTCCTCCTCCGAATTACCATCCGTGGCACAGCACCATCAGTCAGTAGCTCTAGGCGCAGCAGGCAGTGCCGTGGCTAAGCGCCAGCAGGCGGTGCTCAAAACTGCTGAGCCTAGGTGATAAAAGGCACACCGCCCAAGAGCTATTACAGGGCATCACGGCGCAGACCAATCTGTGGCTGGCACCGCTGAACCTCAAGGCAGGCATGGTTGTGTGTGACAACGGACGTAACCTGGTGGCGGCTCTGCAACTCAGCAGACTGACACATGTGCCATGTCTGGCCCACGTGTTCAATCTAATAGTTCAGCGGTTCCTCAAGACATACCCCAATCTGTCTGATTTGCTCACCAAGGTGCGCCGCATCTGTGCGCATTTCCGCAAGTCGACCACAGATGCTGCCACTCTCAGGGCAGCGCAGCACCGCCTACAACTGCCCGCTCACCGACTGTTGTGCGACGTGCCCACGAGATGGAATTCAACATTAAACATGTTATCCAGAGTTTACCAGCAGCGCCGAGCCATTGTAGAATGCCAGATGTCAACTTCCACCAGAACTGGTAGTCAGGTTCCTCAAGTCTACAATGAGGAGTGGACGTGGATGTCTGATATCTGTCAGGTGTTAAACAACTTGAGGAGTCAACACAGATGGTCAGCGGTGATGCCGCCATTATCAGCGTCACCATCCCTCTGCTATGTCTGCTGAAAAACTCACTCCTCAGCATGAAGTCAGAGGCTTTGCGCTTGTCACAGGAGATGGGGGAAGAAGATACGTTGCTGGATAGCCAGACCACCCTCCGGTCTGTTTCTCAGCACGTATTGGAAGAGGAGGAGGAGAATGAGGAGGAAGAGGAAGAAGAGGAGGAGGACTGTTGGCGAGACTGAAGAGGGTACCAATGCTCATTCCTTCTTATCTGTTCAGCGTGTGTGGGCTGGAGAGGAGGAGTTGGAGGAGGAGGAAATGGAGAGTCAGCCTATTGAAGAAAGGGAATTCCTGCGTGTTGGGACTCTTGCACACATGGCTGACTTCATGTTAGGCTGCCTTTCCCGTGACCCTCGCGTTAGAAGCATTTTGAACAACACCGATTACTGGGTGTTCACCCTCCTGGACCCCCGGTACAAGCAGAACTTTTCAACTCTCATTCCTGTAGAGGAGAGGAGTATGAGAGTGAATCAATATCAACAGGCCCTGGTGCACAAGCTGAAACTATCCTTCCCATCTAACACCGCTAGCGGCAGAGGACGTAGTTCTGTGGGCCAACTAGCTGGGGAGAGGAGGGGAGCAGGCAGCTTGTCAAGCACTGGCAGGGGAACACTCTCCAAGGCCTTTGCCAGTTTTATGGCACCCCAGCAAGACTATGTCACCAGTCCCCAGTCTAGGCAGAGTAGGGGGGAGCTGTTCAGAAAGATGGTGAGGGAGTACCTAGCTGACCATACCAACGTCAGTAGCGATCACTCTGCTCCATACAACTACTGGGTTTCAAATCTGGACACGTGGCCCGAACTGGCGCTGTACGCCTTGGAGGTGCTGGCCTGCCCTGCCGCTAGCGTGTTGTCAGAGCGGGTCTTCAGTGCAGCTGGTGGCATCATCACTGATAAGCGTACACGCCTGTCAACTGACAGCGCTGACAGGCTGACGATTATTAAAATGAATAAAGCCTGGATTTCACCGGAATTCAAATCTCCACCGGGGCAAAGCAGCTCAACATGAAAATTGTTAATGTATCCTATCCTCCTTCTATTCATACACAAACGCTTAGCCAACAGGCAACTTTTCAGAGGGCCTACTGGCTCTCATTTCAAACTATGTTTACAGATGGACACCTACAGGCCCTCTCTCCAATCAATGTTTTAGGAGGGTCAGCTACAGACACTAAAAATAATTTTTTCAGGGGTCTGTTCACCACCAGTCCCTCAAAAATAATGTTTTCTGGGGTCCGTTCACCACCAGTTCCTCAAAAATAATGTTTTCAGGGGTCTGTTCACCACCAGTCCCTCAAAAATAATGTTTTCAGGAGTCTGTTCACCACCAGGCCTTCAACCATAATGTTTTCAGGGGTCTGTTCACCACCAGGCCTTCAACCATAATGTTTTCAGGGGTCTGTTCACCACCAGGCCTTCAACCATAATGTTTTCAGGGGTCTGTTCACCACCAGGCCTTCAACCATAATGTTTTCAGGGGTCTGTTCACCACCAGTCTCTCAAAAATAATTTTTTCACGGGTCTGTTCACCACCAGTCTCTCAAAAATAATGTTTTCAGGGGCCTGTTCACCACCAGCCCCTCAAAAATAATGTTTTCTGGGGTCTGTTCACCACCAGTTCCTCAAAAATAATGTTTTCAGGGTCTGTTCACCACCAGCCCCTCAAAAATAATGTTTTCTGGGGTCTGTTCACCACCAGTTCCTCAAAAATAATGTTTTCAGGGGTCTGTTCACCACCAGCCCCTCAAAAATAATGTTTTCAGGAGTCTGTTCACCACCAGGCTTCAACCATAATGTTTTCAGGGGTCTGTTCACACCAGGCCTTCAACCATAATGTTTCAGGGGGTCTGTTCACCACCAGGCCTTCAACCATAATGTTTTCAGGGGTCTGTTCACCACCAGGCCTTCAACCATAATGTTTTCAGGGGTCTGTTCACCACCAGGCCTTCAACCATAATGTTTTCAGGGGTCTGTTCACCACCAGTCTCTCAAAAATAATTTTTTTACGGGTCTGTTCACCACCAGTCTCTCAAAATAATGTTTTCAGGGGCCTGTTCACCACCAGCCCTCAAAAATAATGTTTTCTGGGGTCTGTTCACCACCAGTTCCTCAAAAATAATGTTTTCAGGGGTCTGTTCACCACCCAGTCCCTCAAAAATAATGTTTTCTGGGGTCTGTTCACCACCAGTCCCTCAAAAATAATGTTTTCAGGAGTCTGTTCACCAACAGGCCTTCAACCATAATGTTTTCAGGGGTCTGTTCACCACCAGGCCTTCAACCATAATGTTTTCAGGGGTCTGTTCACCACCAGTCTCTCAAAAATAATGTTTTCAGGGGCCTGTTCACCACCAGCCCCTCAAAAATAATGTTTTCTGGGGTCTGTTCACCACCAGTCCCTCAAAAATAATGTTTTCAGGAGTCTGTTCACCAACAGGCCTTCAACCATAATGTTTTCAGGGGTCTGTTCACCACCAGGCCTTCAACCATAATGTTTTCAGGGGTCTGTTCACCACCAGTCTCTCAAAAATAATGTTTTCAGGGGCCTGTTCACCACCAGCCCCTCAAAAATAATGTTTTCTGGGGTCTGTTCACCACCAGTTCCTCAAAAATAATGTTTTCAGGAGTCTGTTCCCCACCAGGCCTTCAACCATAATGTTTTCAACGGTCAGCTCACCAGCAGGCTGTCAATCTTAATTTTTCACGGGTGTGTCTAATGCCCTCCTTTATGTGTAATAAAAGGTGTATCAGAGTGCCAGTTCCTTGTAATTTTTGGCTGGACTTGAGCTTTACGTACAAGTCAATATATGTTTCATAACATTTCTTCGAAGTATGTCAGGAAGGGGTTAAAGGTTTTAAAAAAACACAAAACACAGGTTTAAAGAAACATATTTTAACAATTACAAATTATTAAAAAATAAATAAATAAAATAAATATTAAACAGGAGGTTGACGACGCCTCGCCAACATGGCTTGCATCGCCGACACCTCTAATTGAAGGCTGCGTTGGATGCGGGAGGCAGCATAGAGCCGCTCATTGACCCTTCTGAGGGCTGCCTCCAATTCGAAGTCTGTGGGGATAGCTGTAGGGGTGGAAACATTAATACAATTAGTATTATCTAGTTAAAGGGGTTGTTGCACAAAAAATATTCTAAACTTTCAAAGCAGCACCTGGATTTGAATACTTTAGCAGTTACATGTCATTAAATATTTTGTATATCTACTCGAACTGACTCAGTTATTCAGTGAAATGTATTTTTATTTAGCCTTTTTTTTCTTATGTCTTAGAAATGCTCACTGAGACGGTCGCACATGCTCAGTTAAAATCTTCACTGCATCCTCAATCTTAAACTGCCTCCTGTCCTGAGCTGTGATAGGGAGAGATGGACAGTCCTGACATGCAGCAGAATAGACACTAGTCACACTATCCTTGAGTAACCAGCTTGACGTAGCACAGTAATTGGGGCAGATCTCTGGATCTATGTGAGGTCAGGGCTGTTTCTCGCTTTGTTAAAAAGAGATTGGCAATGTAGCAATGTACTATAATAATATTATGTGATGTATGTCACATTTTTGTTAAATATTTTTTGGGTAACACAAGTTTCTACTTCTTTCACTACCTTGATTTTAAAATTTTTGTGATATGTCTGCTTCACTAACCACTTTGAGAACATAATGTGTTCACAGTCTAGTTATCATAACATGTTGGGTGGCATGATCCTAGTGCTTGAAAATATTACACTTCAGTTAATTAGGGGTTCGTACTTACGGGATATCCATACTGGGTGTTCCTCCCAGGGTCCTGGGGAAAACTCAGAATCCTCCCTGACGGTTGGAGCTACAAAAGATAAACCATAAATTTAGTTTATATTTTGAAGACAGAAGTTCCACCCATTAAATTTTTTATTTTACCTACCTTCTACCTCAGGTAGCTGGTCTGGTGGTGTAATAGGGGCCGGTGGGCTCCTCTCAGGGTGGGGTGGAGGAGGGGCAGAGGAGCTCCTCTGTGGTGCAGCAGCTGTCAAAATTAAAATAATGGCATTACATTCAACTCAAATGAACAGTTGTATTATTCTGATGTTGATACATGTGAATAGTTTGGGGCTGGATTCCAATCCTAACCACTAGTGCTCTTATATCCCTGCTGCTGCACTCCCACATAGCCTGGATTAAAAATAAATTAAACATGTTTACACATTATAGAAGGTCCTTCAGGGGCCATCCGGGCACGACGCTGCCGGCGACGTTCGTGACGTCGTTGACGTTGCTCTGCAAGATAAATCCATACACAATTGTTATGATGATGACCGTTTTAATACTAACACTTTATACTACTATGAAGATATTATGGGTAAGAGGAGGGTGATATGATGTGGAGTGGGCATTTCATGTGAAGGGATCATCATAGAATATCTGGGGTGCATAATTGATGGAGGGAGCATTTGTTGGGAGGGGTGGAGGCTTGAATGAATGACTAAAAGATTGTGTGTCACATTCTGCAGGTACAAACATAACAAATATGAATACAGCACATACAATGCACTAGTATACCATAGCTCCAGTCCCAACCATTCCGGATTTGGCGGGACAGTCAGGATTTTATCGGCTGTGTCCAGGAACGGGTGGCTATGTCCCGTGGTCAGCTGTCTTTGCATCCATAGGAAGCAGAGACGGGTGACGGTAAGCAGGGAGCAGTCCCTTCACCTTCCCCGATGTCCAATATAATGTCTCCTTGTGGCCCCCATACAGTATAATGTCTCCTTGTGGCTGCCCCAATACAGTATAATGTCTTCTCCTTGTGGCCCCCATACAGTATAATGTCTTCTCCTTGTGGCCCCCATACAGTATTATGTCTTCTCCTTGTGGCCCCCATACAGTATTATGTCTTCTCCTTGTGGCCCAAGTGTTTTATTTCTTCTAAATGGGTATTTATTGTGATAAATTTCTTAATATCGTTATCGTGGGAATATATTTTATATCGCCCACTCCAGACACATTAGCTGCAGCATTGAGCACATCTTTTAGGAGGCAGCGCTAACTATGAAGGGGCATATATCTAAGGGGACTTTCTTTCACACTAGTGCATTTGCCTGATACAAATGGGAGAACGGCCAGCCCCTTTAACAAAAACAGAGGACGGCACTGATCCGACCACAACACTGGCAATTGGCAGGACAGATACTGCAGAACAGCCTGCCGGATCACCGCCACATATGTGAAAGTAGCCTAAGGCAAATTACTGTGAAGGGTCACATATCTGAGAATATACCTTCACTTGTTTGAGTGGAGTTAGAGGCGTGGCCTAGCATGAAAGAAAATTGCTGCAGCGCACTACGCACACCCATATTGTCCTTCTATACAGTTTTCATTATTGGCACTGGTATATATACAATACAGTAAGGCTTCATTAACATGACCGTATGTGAATGGGGCCGTATCTATCCTCAAAATTGCGGATTGATACAGCCCCATTGACTTCTATGGGGCCGGGAGCCGTGGCTCCTTTGCAGCATGCTCTATAGTTGTCCATGCGCACGGACAACTATAAGCATTTTCAATGGGGCCGCCCGGCATGGGTTCCGAGCGCATGGAACACACGCCCGGCGGCTCCATTTAAAATGCTTATAGTTATCCGTGCGCATGGACAACTATAGAGCATGCTGCAAAGGAGCCACGGCTCCCGGCCCCATTGAAATGAATGGGGCGGTATGTATCCACAAATTTGCGGATACATACGGCCCCATTCATACGGTCGTGTGAATGGGGCCTAAACTAATTTTTTAACATGTTTTTACTTTTCAAATATTTTATTACTCACCCTCTCGTATCTCCTCCCGGATATGACTCAGCCGCTCTGGGCACTTTAACTTCAAATCCGACCATTTACGTTGGACCTGGCCTGGGGTCCGTACAATTTGAAAATGATGGCGCAGACCTCGAATCACCTGCTCCACAATGTACTTTTTTTGCTGATGCGGGTGTTGGTGGGTGCCATCATACTTCAGCCTGTCCATCTTATTTACCATATATTTCAGCTCCTCAGAGCTGAAAGCAGAGGAACGCCTGCGATTGCCTGCCATCTTCCTCTGAGGACTGTGCGCCGTGGCGTAGCGTCGTGCGTGTATTCGCGAGACTGGAATTCGTACGCAACAGCGTACAGAGTAAAGCGTATAGTAGCGTACAGTAGCAATAGCGTACGCTTTATCGGACAAGGTCATGTCGCTCCTTACACTGTCTCTGCCTGCTCCATGCATGCTGCCCCTGGTGTTCCCTATCCATTTCCGTTGTGTTTTCATCACTTTCAGAGGTTTTCAGGTGTTTTAGGCAACCTTGCCTACAACGAACTTTGGTCGCCTGCAAAAATATTCGTATCTCCCATTGACTTCAATAGGATTCGTTTTTACGTACGAATATACGAATATTCGGAAAAATTCGTTCCGAGTACCGAGCACACGAATATTTTAGTATTCGCTCATCTCTAATCACCTTGTATTACATTTTTTGTGAAGGTGCCATTTTGAGAATTTTTTTCCATTACGCCATTTGACGTATGGTATAAATACTTTTATATTTTAATAGTACGGGCAATGATGTTTATTTTTCATATTCTTTATCTATTTTTATTTTAATTTGGGAAAAAGGGGTGTTGATTTGAATGTTTATATATTGTGTATAACATGTGTTATTGTCCTGAGGAAGGGGGTGATTCACCCCTGAAACGCGTAGACAAAGAAACTACTATTGTATTTACTTGCTACAATCAAGAAGAGATTCACCCAGCTTTTTTCCAAAATCTATTAATCACAAAGCACGAGGTAATTTGGCTTTGTGGCAAATCAAATTTATCATGAAATTGGAATCGAATTCCACTTCGTTGGGTTTGATTCACTCAACACTAAACATAAAAAAAATGTTTTTGGAAGCCTTTTACAAGCTCAGGCCTATCACTACCACATATCGCCTTCCCTGATCTTAGACAGGGGAAGGAAGCGGCTTCCGGCTTAAGCTCTCTCAGATTCCGTTGTCACAATAGCAGATATTATCACTGGTATCTGCTGTGGCTCCTGCTGTCCTCAGGAGTGAACACCATCTTTAAAAACTTCCCTGAGTAAAGGGGTTAGAATCCCCTTTTTATAGAAGCAGAGAATAAACGGCTGTTAATGAATCACCGTCTAGTCGATACATGGTTTATTATACTCACATAGGTAAAAAACGTCATACTGTAGCATGCAACATCTTAAAACCCCTCCCTGAGGACCACCCATCTCCAGCTTTACCCCAGCTTCATCTGGCGCTTCTATCTATTTATTCTATCAAAATTGGCATACAGGTTAATCAACGATGACATCACACGTGATCAAGCCGTGAATGCGCGGTGGCGTCATCACGCTCAGCGTAGGTCCTTCGTCAGGTCTTTTCAATCAAGACAGGAGCCTTTGCATAAGCAAGTAGATGAGGTGATTTTTTTTTTTTTTTGTTCTTTCCACCACTCTAGCCACCATTTTAGGAAAAATGATCCATTTCTACGAAGAGCAAGGAAAATCAGCTTTGTGTCGAATTGAATTTTTTCTAAACTTTGGATTGAATTCCGCTTCAGATGTTTCAGTTTGCTCAACACTAGAGGTTAGAGTTAAAACTGATGTTAAAGAATGTGTCCACACTTGCCTTAGGTATAATTTGGGTAAGGACTCCAATTTTTCTTAAAACCAATTTAAAATGATGTCATCAAAGCCCTCAACAGGATGCAATTCACATCACAACCACAGGGTGGCAACACACAGACATATTTAGGATAAACATGTTGAGACACATGGAAGCTAGTCATCTCTTAAAATATCATCACAGCCAAGAGTAAGGGCAAGCAGAATAGTGAGTGCAGCTCTGGAGTATAATATAGGATGTAACTCAGGATCAGTACAGGATAAGTAATGTATGTACACAGTGACTGCACCAGCAGAATGGTGAGTGCAGCTCTGGAGTATAATACAGGATGTAACTGAGGATCAGTACAGGATAAGTAATGTATGTACACAGTGACTGCACCAGTAGAATAGTGAGTGCAGCTCTGGAGTATAATACAGGATGTAACTCAGGATCAGTACAGGATAAGTAATGTATGTACACAGTGACTCCACCAGCAGAATGGTGAGTGCAGCTCTGGAGTATAATACAGGATGTAACTGAGGATCAGTACAGGATAAGTAATGTATGTACACAGTGACTCCACCAGCAGAATGGTGAGTGCAGCTCTGGAGTATAATACAGGATGTAACTGAGGATCAGTACAGGATAAGTAATGTATGTACACAGTGACTGCACCAGCAGAATAGTAAATGCCACTCTGGAGTATAATACAGGATGTAACGCAGGATCAGTACAGGATAAGTAATGTATGTACACAGTGACTCCACCAGCAGAATAGTGAGTGCAGCTCTGGAGTATAATACAGGATGTAACTCAGGATCAGTACAGGATAAGTAATGTATGTACACAGTGACTGCACCAGCAGAATAGTAAATGCCACTCTGGAGTATAATACAGGATGTAACGCAGGATCAGTACAGGATAAGTAATGTATGTACACAGTGACTCCACCAGCAGAATAGTGAGTGCAGCTCTGGAGTATAATACAGGATGTAACTCAGGATCAGTACAGGATAAGTAATTTATGTACACAGTGACTGCACCAGCAGAATAGTGAGTGCAGCTCTGGAGTATAATACAGGATGTAACTCAGGATCAGTACAGGATAAGTAATTTATGTACACAGTGACTACACCAGCAGAATAGTGAGTGCAGCTCTGGAGTATAATACAGGATGTAACTCAGGATCAGTACAGGATAAGTAATTTATGAACACAGCGACTACACCAGCAGAATAGTGAGTGCAGCTCTGGAGTATAATACAGGATGTAACTCAGGATCAGTACAGGATAAGTAATGTATGTACACAGTGACTGCACCAGCAGAATAGTGAGTGCAGCTCTGGAGTATAAATCAGGATGTAACTCAGGATCAGTACAGAATAAGTAATGTATGTACACAGTGACTGCACCAGCAGAATAGTGAGTGCAGCTCTGGAGTATAATACAGGATGTAACTCAGGATCAGTACAGGATAAGTAATTTATGTACACAGTGACTGCACCAGCAGAAAAGTGAGTGCAGCTCTGGAGTATAATACAGGATGTAACTCAGGATCAGTACAGGATAAGTAATGTATGTACACAGTGACTGCACCAGCAGAATAGTGAGTGCAGTTCTGGAGTATAATACAGGATGTAACTCAGGATCAGTACAGGATAAGTAATGTATGTACACAGTGACTGCACCAGCAGAATAGTGAGTGCAGCTCTGGAGTATAATACAGGATGTAACTCAGGATCAGTACAGTATAAGTAATGTATGTACACAGTGACTGCACCAGCAGAATAGTGAGTGCAGCTCTGGAGTATAATTCAGGATGTAACTCAGGATCAGTACAGTATAAGTAATGTATGTACACAGTGACTGCACCAGCATAATAGTGAGTGCAGCTCTGGAGTGTAATACGGGGTGTAACTCAGGATCAGTACAGGATAAGTAATGTATGTACACAGTGACTGCACCAGCAGAATAGTGAGTGCAGCTCTGGAGTATAATACAGGATGTAACTCAGGATCAGTACAGGATAAGTAATGTATGTACACAGTGACTTCACCAGCAGAATAGTGAGTGCAGCTCTGGAGTGTAATATGGGGTATAACTCAGGATCAGTACAGGATAAGTAATGTATGTACACAGTGACTTCACCAGCAGAATAGTGAGTGCAGCTCTGGAGTATAATACAGGATATAACTCAGGATCAGTACAGGATAATTAATATATGTACACAGTGACTTAATCAGCAGAATAGTGATTGCAGCTCTGGAGTATAATACAAGATGTAACTCAGGATCAGTACAGGATAAGTAATGTAATATAAGTACACAATGACTGCACCAGCAGAATAGTGAGTGCAGCTCTGGAGTATAATACAGGATGTAACTCACATAGCCATAAGAGAGCTTGTTTTTTGCAGGACAAGTTGTACTTTACAAATGCACTATTTACTGTTGCATAGAATATAATAGGAAGATGGAAAATAAATAACATGGGGTGGAATTGAAAAAAGCTCACATTTATATAATCTTTTTTGTGTTTTCATAAAATAAAAATAAATAAAAAAGGAAATATTTGGGTAAAAAGATTTTTTTTCTGTGCATCACCATATTTTAGCCCCCATAACTTTTTAGTTTCATGTCTACAGAGCTCTGTCAAATTTTTGGGGTGTGTTTAACTCTTTGATCATCATTTGTATTACATTTTTTGTGAAAGTGCCATTTTGAGAATTTTTTCCATTACGCCATTTTACGTATGGTATAAATACTTTTATATTTTAATAGTACGGGCAATGATGTTTATTTTTCATATTCTTTATCTATTTTTATTTTAATTTGGTAAAAAGGGGTGTTGATTTGAATGTTTATATATAGTGTATAACATGTGTTATTAGAAAATACATACAATGCAACCGCACACTGCTAACCAGATAAAGCACAAAATGCCACAGTGATATACAGTATTCTAAAGCTCATGCTATGCTTGTTTAATAAATTAGAGAAATTAGATAAATTTATTAAACAAGCATAGTATGAGCTTTAGAATACTCTATCATTATGGCATTTTGTGCTTTATCTGGTAGCGGTGTGCGGTTGCAATCTATGTATTTTCCTTTGACATGTATTTAGCCATAGCAACCAGCACCTGCACTCTGGGATGTGCTGACTGAAATCTCCTTTCTTTTTTTCTTTGTAAGTTTGTAGTGTGGCTACTCCATTTGGTCATGCACTCCTGACCAGCCCATCTTCCCCACAGGTTGTTTTTAATCAGTGCAACTATAAAGCCGAGTGATTCGGCATGCATGTTAGTGTCTGCATTCCTGAACTAGGGGAGGCCTTGGAAGCACCAGAAATGGCAAAAGGAAAGTGGACACTACATGCATGTGGAACAAAACACCCCCTGATTATATGGAAGCCAAGTCTGGCACATAACAGGTAGGAGATAGTGTTAGGTTCCCATTCTGCAGAGATCACCTTGACGATTCGGTGAATGGGCTCAGATAATTTTGTACAAAATATATTTGCCAAGAATCTCTAATTTATTAAACAAGCATAGCATGAGCTTTAGAATACTCTATATCACTATGGCATTTTGTGCTTTATCTGGTAGCGGTGTGCGGTTGCATTCTATGTATTTTCCTTTGACATGTATTTAGCCATAGCAACCAGCACCTGTGCTCTGGGATGTGCTGACTGACATTTCTCTATTTTTCTTTGTAAACATGTGTTATTGTCCTGAGGAAGGGGGTAATTCACCCCTGAAACGCGTAGACAAAGAAACTACTATTGTATTTACTTGCTACAATCAAGAAGAGATTCACCCAGCTTTTTTCCAAAATCTATTCATTACCACGAAGCACAAGGTAATTCGGCTTTGCGGCAAATCAAATTTATCATGAAATTGGAATCGAATTCCACTTCGTTGGGTTTGATTCACTCAACACTAAACATAAAAAAAATGTTTCTGGAAGCCTTGCACAAGCTCAGGCCTATCACTACCACATATCGCCTTCCCTGATCTTAGACAGGGGAAGGAAGCGGCTTCCGGCTTAAGCTCTCTCAGATTCCGTTGTCACAATAGCAGATATTATCACTGGTATCTGCTGTGGCTCCTGCTGTCCTCAGGAGTGAACACCATCTTTAAAAACTTCCCTGAGTGAAGGGGTTAGAATCCCCTTTTTATAGAAGCAGAGAATAAACGGCTGTTAATGAATCACCGTCTAGTCGATACAGTCATGGCAAAAAGTTTTGAGAATGATACAAATATTAATTTTTACAAAGTCTACTGCTTCAGTTTTTATAATGGCAATTTGCATATACTCCAGAATGTTATAAAGAGTGATCAGCTTAACAGCAATTACTTGCAAAGTCAATATTTGCCTAGAAAATGAACTTTATCCCCCAAAACACATTTCAACATCATTGCAGCCCTGCCTTAAAAGGACCAGCTAACATTGTTTCAGTGATTGCTCCATTAACACAGGTGTGGGTGTTGATGAGGACAGGGCTGGAGATCAATCTGTCATGATTAAGTAAGAATGACACCACTGGACACTTTAAAAGGAGGCTGGTGCTTGGCATCACTGTTTCTCTTCTGTTAACCATGGTTATCTCTAAAGAAACACGTGCAGTCATCATTGCACTGCACAAAAATGGCCTAACAGGGAAGAGTATCGCACCTAGAAAGATTGCACCTCAGTCAACAATCTATCGCATCATCAAGAACTTCAAGGAGAGAGGTTCCATGGTTGCCAAAAAGGCTCCAGGGTGCCCAAGAAAGACCAGCAAGCGCCAGGACCATCTCTTAAAAGTGTTTCAGCTGCGGGATCGGGCTACCAGCAGTGCAGAGCTTGCTCAGGAATAGCAGCAGGCAGGTGTGAGTGCATCTGCACGCACTGTGAGGCGGAGACTCTTGGAGCAAGGCCTGGTCTCAAGGAGGGCAGCAAAGAAGCCACTTCTCTCCAGAAAAAACATCAGGGACAGACTGATATTCTGCAAAAGGTACAGGGAGTGGACTGCTGAGGACTGGGGGAAAGTCATTTTCTCTGATGAATCCCCTTTTCGATTGTTTGGGACATCTGGAAAACAGCTTATTCGGAGAAGACGAGGTGAGCGCTACCACCAGTCTTGTCTCATGCCAACTGTAAAGCATCCTGAAACCATTCATGTGTGGGGTTGCTTCTCAGCCAAGGGAATCGGCTCTCTCACAGTCTTGCCTAAAAACACAGCCATGAATAAAGAATGGTACCAGAATGTCCTCCGAGAGCATGTCCTTCTCCCAACCGTCCAAGAGCAGTTTGGCGATCAACAATGCCTTTTCCAGCATGATGGAGCACCTTGCCATAAAGCAAAGGTGATAACTAAATGGCTCAGGGAACAAAACATAGAGATTTTGGGTCCATGGCCTGGAAACTCCCCAGATCTTAATCCCATTGAGAACTTGTGGTCAATCATCAAGAGACGGGTGGACAAACAAAAACCTACAAATTCTGACAAAATGCAAGAATGGATTGTGCAAGAATGGACTGCTATCAGTCAGGATCTGGTCCAGAAGTTGATTGAGAGCATGCCAGGGAGAATTGCAGAGGTCCTGAAGAAGAAGGGTCAACACTGCAAATATTGACTTGCTGCATTAACTCATTCTAACTGTCAATATAAGCTTTTGTTACTCATAATATGATTGCAATTATATTTCTGTATGTGATAAAAACATCTGACAAACACACATAAAAACCAGAGGGCAGCAGATCATGTGAGAATAGAAGATTTGTGTCATTCTCAAAACTTTTGGCCATGACTGTACATGGTTTATTATACTCACATAGGTAAAAAATATCATACTGTAGCATGCAACATCTTAAAACCCCTCCCTGAGGACCACCCATCTCCAGCTTCATCTGGCGCTTCTATCTATTTATTTTATCAAAATTGGCATACAGGTTAATCAACGATGACATCACACATGATCAAGCCGTGAATGCGCGGTGGCGTCATCATGGACTGCCTTTGCATGAGCTAGTAGATGAGGTGATTTTTTTTTTGTTCTTTCCACCACTCTAGGAAAAGTGATCCATTACAACAAAGAGCAAGGACAATCAGCTTTGTGTCGAATTGAATTTTTCCTAAACTTTGGATCGAATTCCGCTTCAGATGTTTCAGTTTGCTCAACACTAGAGGTTAGAGTTAAAACTGATGTTAAAGAATGTGTCCACACTTGCCTTAGGTATAATTTGGGTAAGGACTCCAATTTTTCTTAAAACCAATTTTAAATGATGTCATCAAAATCCTCAACAGGATGCAATTCACATCACAACCACAGGGTGGCAACACACAGACATATTTAGGATAAACATGTTGAGGCACATGGAAGCTAGTCATCTCATAAAATATCATCACAGCCAAGAGTAAGGGCAAGGAAGACTTGTGTATTTCTGCAGGTACCAGAGGTTATGTAGTAATAAGTCTGTGAAAGATGATCATAAACTATAAGCTGACTTGTATGCTCTGAGTGTTCGGGCATTTACTAGGCAAATGAGGTTCAATGTGGATAAATGTAAAATTCTGCATCTGGGCACTAAAAGTACAACACCATTTTGTAGAGAAGGATCTGGGTGTTGTAGAGCATCAACTAGATACAATGACAGCACAATGTCAATCATCTGCTTCTAAGGCCAGCAGAATACTGTTGTGTTCTTGATGGACTTATAGGATTAGGACTAGAGATGAGCGAGCGTGCTCGTTACGAGCACTGTAGTGCTCGGCTCCCCTGCGCTCGCATGGGCGCCGGCAGCCGCTTCCGTCCTCCTCCGGAGGACGGAAGTGGCTGCCAGCGCCTATGCTAGCGCAGGGGAGCCGAGCACTACAGTGCTGGTAACGAGCACGCTCGCTCATCTCTAATTAGGACATATACTGGATTTGCCAACTAACCTGGAAAGAGGTATGGAGCATCTATAGGCTACATAACATGGGCCATTGATCAGGGCAATTATCAAGAAGGAACATTTCAAGGAAAGTTTTCTCCTGATGATTGCCCTATGTAAAGACATTGCCAATCATCTTACAACTTTTTTAATTACTTTATTTTTCTCTCTTTCAAAAATTTGCCCAAAAATTCTGCTTCAGATGCAAATTAAATCCTATATACATTTTTAATGAACATTTATTTTTTCTAAGGTGAGACATTGAAGTGAATGGGGCTGAGCATGATAATAAGCACAGCCTCTATACAATGTAAGGTGCCATGCTTTGTAAGCACAGAGAAGGCCGTGGCACTCACAGGAGCTGATCTACGGGGATCCCGGGTGATGGACCCACACCGATCAGATACTGATGACCTCTTCTGAGGATAGGTCATCAGTAATAAAATCCCAGAAAAACCCTTTAAGAACTGTTTTTTTTACTATAAGAACTGTGAATGTGGGTAGTAGTCACCTCAGAATCTAGTACTTTATAATAAGATTAGTGGATCTGTGAAGTAGTCACCTTAGGAGCTGGTTCTTTACTGTAAGAGCAGAGAATCAGTGGAATAGTCACTCCAGTAGCAGGTTTTTTACTGTAAGAGCAGAGAGTATGTGGACTATTCATCTTAGGTATTGATTCTTTACTATAAGAGAAACAAATCTGTGGAATTGTGAAATTATCTCAAGAGCTGGTTCTTTACTGTTAAATCTGTGAATATGTGAAATAGTAACAGGAGCTGGTTCTTTACTGTAACAGCTGTGAAACTGTAGAATGGTGAGCTCAGGAGCTGGTTGTATACTGTAAGAATATTGGATCTGAGAAGAAACTGTTTTTTTATCCTAAAATTTGTGAATATTTAGACTATTAGCTCATGAGATGTTTTTTTTACTCTAAGAGCTTTGGAATATCACCTCAAGGGCTGTTTTGTTCTACAGTAAGATGTGTTAATCTGAGGAATCATCACCTCAGGATCTGGTTCTTTACTGTAAGAGAAATGGGTCTGCGGAACAGTCACCCCAGGAATTGGTTCTTTATTCTAAGATCTTGAATATGTGGAGTATTCACCACAGGAGCTGATTTTTTTTTACTGTAAGAGCAATGGGTTTGTGAAGTAGTCACCTTAGGAGCTGGTTCTTTACTGTAAGAGCAGATAATCAGTGAAATACTCACTCCAGTAGCGGGTTCTTTACTGTAAGAGCAGATAGTCTGTGGAGTATTCTCCTCAGCTTTTGATTTTTTACTATAAGAGCAACAAATTTGTGGAATAGTTATCTCAAGAGCTGGTTCTATACTGTAAAATCTGTGAATATGTGAAATAGTAACATCAGGAGCCGGTTCTTTACTGTAAGATCTGTGAATTGTGGAGTAGTCACCTCAGGAGCTGATTATTTCATGAAATAGCTGTGAAACCGTAGAATGTTAAGCTCAGGAATTGGTTGTATACTGTAAGAATATTGGATCTGTGAAGAAGCTGTTTTTGTTATTCTAAGAGCTTTGGAATATCACCTCAAGGGCTGTTTTTTTTTCCGTTTTACAGTAAGATGTGTTAATCGGAGGAATAATCACCTCAGGAGCTGGTTCTTTACTGTAAGAGAAATGGATCTGTGGAGCAGTTACCCCAGGAGCTGTTTTTTTTTTCCTAAGATCTGTGAATATGTGGAGTAGTCAACTCAGGAGCTGATTCTTTACTGTAAGAGCAATGGGTCTGTGGAAGAGTCGCCTCAGGAGCTGGTTCTTTACTGTAAGTGGAGTGGATCATTGAGTAGTTACCTCAGGAGCTGCTTCATTATTTTAAGATGCGTGAATATGTGGTGTGATCTCCGTTTTTCTTTTACGGTAAGAGCTGTGAATCTGTGCAACAGTCACCATAGTATCTGATTCTTTACAATAAGAGCAGTGGATCTGTGAAATAGTCACCTCAGGAGCTACTTTTTTCTAAGATCTGTGAATATGTGAAGTAGTCATCTCAGGAACTGGTTATTATAACAGGATCAGTTATTGGCTTCAAAAAAATCATAGATGCTTCATTAGAACAAAATAACTTTAATACTTATGTAAAAAAAATCTAAAAAGTGTAAAAAGTGGCAAAATCCTGTTTTGCCACTGCTTTCCCTAACCCACACATCCTCTCATCCTCAGTTCAACTTGATAACTATAGGTATTTTATGATAGATACTTACTGAATCTAAATCATGGACCGATGGTGCCCTTAAATGAGACAATGACATATAGAGGTCTGATTCTTAATCTTCAATCATCATTTCCACTTGAAGATGACATCTGTTACTAATAAAGTGTATTCAGCCAGTTACCAGTATCTGTGTCTGTACAGAGGGAAAGGAGTGCGGGAGATGCTGTTGAAGAAATGGATCGGCTTCTTAAGATTTATAGTGGTGATTATTAGGGATGAGCGAACTTTTGAAAAGTTCGGTTCGGTTCGCTTCGGCGAACTTTCTTGAATTTCGGATTCGTACGAACCGAACCTAAAACGAACCTTGCTATAACGGCTGAATAATTGTTTCTACAATAATGGGAGTCAGATAGGGTACAGTTTCGTTTACTTGCAGTTGCTATTACAATGAAAAAAGTGGAAAAAAAACAAGTGACTTCAACAATAGCGACGCAAAATATATGCATATTTGAGAATTTACACTAATGCGTACGCTAATGCGAACATTCCCACACAAATAACGAACATACAGTGTAATGTTGTCAAAGGTGCGCTACTTAACTGAATATGTACACATTAGCGTACGCATACACTGCGTCTGCGAACATTCCTACTCAAGTAACGAACATACAGTGTATCGTTGTCAATTGTACGCTACTTAACTGAATTTGAACGCATTAGCGTACATTCTCAATAAATATGCGTATATTTTGCGTCGCCGTTATTTTAACCAAATTCGTTATGAACTTTCTCAAAATTCGGTTCGGTGACGAACCGAACTTTTGGGAAAGTTTGTAACGAATCTGGTTCGTTACGGTTCGGTTCGCTCATCCCTAGTGATTATAGGTTGTGACTCAATATAAAAAGGTGATGGGTCTCGTTAAACGGAAGAGTTGTTAGGGCTAACTGAAATGTGTGCATGTTGGGTAGAAACCTGATAAAGGACACTTACAGAAAAGTTGAAACGCACGAGAGAAGTCATGAAGATGGGAGTGGGAAAATAGGGTTATGGGGGATGTTAAGCCCTACATGGTTGGCAGAACGTAGACCACGGGTGGGGTGGTGATCAGAGATGAGGGAGGAAAAGTAGCATTTTCTACATTAGGGAGAGTTTTGTGGAGGAGAGTGATATGTATAATGTGTTTTCTATAGTGAATGGGCAACCATTGTACCACAGAGGAGGCATCAGTACAGGGTGGGGGCCTTGGTGTAGAGATGGAACAGATAAATGAGCCCAGCTTCTTCACTGAGGAGGCTTTGGAGAGGAGAGAGACTAATATAGAGAAGACTTATTCATCTTGTGTTTTCTTTATTTCGCAGTATTCTGTTTCTATGTTTTCGTTGATGTCCTCCTTAGGCTTCAATTTGGAGAAGTCAATGCTTGCATACTGCATATCACCAGTAGTAATATCCATGGACTCTTCTACCGCAGTGAACTGAACATCTTCTGGCAAAGTATCTTCTGGTGTTTCACTCTACATGGGGTCAAAAATACAAAGGTTGAAATATATTCTTCAACATAAATGCAGTATTATGCACATGGTCTTGTACATAGCAGCAGTATTATAGTAGTTATATTCTTGTACATAGGAGCAGTATTATAGTAGTTATATTCTTGTACATAGGAGGCAGTATTATAGTAGTTATATTCTTGTACATAGGAGCAGTATTATAGTAGTTATATTCTTGTACATAGGAGCAGTATTATAGTAGTTATATTCTTGTACATAGGAGCCAGTATTATAGTAGTTATATTCTTGTACATAGGAGGCAGTATTATAGTAGTTATATTCTTGTACATAGGAGGCAGTATTATAGTAGTTATATTCTTGTACATAGGAGCAGTATTATAGTAGTTATATTCTTGTACATAGGAGGCAGTATTATAGTAGTTATATTCTTGTACATAGGAGGCAGTATTATAGTAGTTATATTCTTGTACATAGCAGCAGTATTATAGTAGTTATATTCTTGTACATAGGAGCAGTATTATAGTAGTTATATTCTTCTACATAGGAGGCAGTATTATAGTAGTTATATTCTTGTACATAGGAGGCAGTATTATAGTAGTTATATTCTTGTACATAGGAGCAGTATTATAGTAGTTATATTCTTGTACATAGGAGCAGTATTATAGTAGTTATATTCTTGTACATAGGAGCAGTATTATAGTAGATATATTCTTGTACACAGGAGCAGTATTATAGTAGTTATATTCTTGTACATAGGAGGCAGTATAATAGTAGTTATATTCTTGTACATAGGAGGCAGTATTATAGTAGTTATATTCTTGTACATAGGAGGCAGTATTATAGTAGTTATATTCTTGTACATAGGAGCAGTATTATAGTAGTTATATTCTTGTACATAGGAGCAGTATTATAGTAGATATATTCTTGTACACAGGAGCAGTATTATAGTAGTTATATTCTTGTACATAGGATCAGTATTATAGTAGTTATATTCTTGTACATAGGAGGCAGTATAATAGTAGTTATATTCTTGTACATAGGAAGGCAGTATTATAGTAGTTATATTCTTGTACATAGGAGGCAGTATTATAGTAGTTATATTCTTGTACATAGGATCAGTATTATAGTAGTTATATTCTTGTACATAGGAGCAGTATTATAGTAGTTATATTCTTGTACATAGGAGCAGTATTATAGTAGTTATATTCTTGTACAAAGGAGCAGCATTATAGTAGTTATATTCTTGTGCATAGGAGCAGTATTATAGTAGTTATATTCTTGTACAAAGGAGCAGCATTATAGTAGTTATATTCTTGTACATAGGAACAGTATTATAGTAGTTATATTCTTGTGCATAGGAGCAGTATTATAGTAGTTATATTCTTGTACATAGGAGCAGTATTATAGTAGTTTTATTCTTGTACATAGGAGCAGTATTATAGTAGTTATATTCTTGTACACAGGATTTAGTATTATAGTAGTTATATTCCTGTACATAGGAGCAGTATTATAGTAGTTATATTCTTGTGCATAGGAGCAGTATTATAGTAGTTATATTCTTGTGCATAGGAGCAGTATTATAGTAGTTATATTCTTGTGCATAGGAGCAGTATTATAGTAGTTATATTCTTGTACATAGGAGGCAGTATTATAGTAGTTATATTCTTGTACATAGGAGCAGTATTATAGTAGTTATATTCTTGTGCATAGGAGCAGTATTATAGTAGTTATATTCTTGTACATAGGAGGCAGTATTATAGTAGTTATATTCTTGTACATAGGAGCAGTAATATAGTAGTTATATTCTTGTACATATGAGCAGTATTATAGTAGTTATATTCTTGTACATAGGAGCAGTATTATAGTAGTTATAGTCTTGTACATAGGAGCAGTATTATAGTAGTTATATTCTTGCACATAGGAGCAGTATTATAGTAGTTATATTCTTGTACATAGGAGGCAGTATTATAGTAGTTATATTCTTGTACATAGGAGCAGTATTATAGTAGTTATATTCTTGTACATAGGAGCAGTAATATAGTAGTTATATTCTTGTACATAGGAGCAGTATTATAGTAGTTATATTCTTGTACATTGGAGCAGTATTATAGTAGTTATATTCTTGTACATAGGAGCAGTATTATAGTAGTTATATTCTTGTACACAGGATTTAGTATTATAGTAGTTATATTCCTGTACATAGGAGCAGTATTATAGTAGTTATATTCTTGTACATAGGAGGCAGTATTATAGTAGTTATATTCTTGTACATAGGAGCAGTATTATAGTAGTTATATTCTTGTACATAGGAGCAGTATTATAGTAGTTATATTCTTGTACATAGGAGCAGTATTATAGTAGTTATATTCTTGTACATAGGACCTGTATTATAATAGTTATATTCCTGTACATAGAAGCAGTATTATAGTAGTTATATTCTTGTACATAGGAGCAGCATTATAGTAGTTATATTCTTGTGCATAGGAGCAGTATTATAGTAATTATATTCTTGTACATAGGAGCAGTATTATAGTAGTTATATTCTTGTACATAGGAGCAGTATTATAGTAGTTATATTCTTGTACACAGGATTTAGTATTATAGTAGTTTATTCCTGTACATAGGAGCAGCATTATAGTAGTTATATTCTTGTACATAGGAGCAGTATTATAGTAGTTATATTCTTGTACATAGGAGCAGTATTATAGTAGTTATATTCTTGTACATAGGAGCAGTATTATAGTAGTTATATTCTTGTACATAGGAGGCAGTATTATAGTAGTTATATTCTTGTACATAGGAGCAGTAATATAGTAATTATATTCTTGTACATAGGAGCAGTATTATAGTAGTTATATTCTTGTACATTGGAGCAGTATTATAGTAGTTATATTCTTGCACATAGGAGCAGTATTATAGTAGTTATTTTCTTGTACATAGAAGCAGTATTATAGTAGTTATATTCTTGTACATAGGAGGCAGTATTATAGTAGTTATATTCTTGTGCATAGGAGCAGTATTATAATAGTTATATTCTTGTACATAGGAGCAGTATTATAGTAGTTATATTCTTGTACACAGGAGCAGTATTATAGTAGTTATATTCTTGTACATAGGAGGCAGTATTATAGTAGTTATATACTTGTACATAGGAGTAGTATTATAGTAGTTATATTCTTGTACATAGGAGCAGTATTATAGTAGTTATATTCTTGTACATAGGAGCAGTATTATAGTAGTTATATTCTTGTACATAGGAGGCAGTATTATAGTAGTTATATTCTTGTACATAGGAGCAGTATTATAGTAGTTATATTCTTGTACATAGGAGCAGTATTATAGTAGTTATATTCTTGTACATTGGAGCAGTATTATAGTAGTTATATTCTTGTACATAGGAGCAGTATTATAGTAGTTATTTTCTTGTACATATGTAGGTGGTAGTATGGTAGTAAGTACAATCAGGGTCTTTTTTTGTCAGGTCAGTAACTCTATGTGTTTGAAGGGTACCACCAACTTTCGTAGCAAGAAATGATTTACTCTTATTCCTCTACGTCTTTTGGCAGCTTGTTTAAGGAAAGTTTTAAAATTGTTTATATACTGTTTTAGTATACTTTTAAGCATACTAAATTCTGGATAGCCGCATGTAGGAGTTTTATCAATTATACTCACATTTTTCAAGTTTTCCTTAATATTTTTCTGTCTTTTCCTGTAAAGAAAAAAAAAACTCTATATGAGTATTTGACCTAAAATTTTTAACTATTTCAGGGCCAGGCCGTTGTACATATTTCCATTGTTTCCCCCTTGCCTTCCCATAACTTTTTTGTTTTCTGTTCACATAGCTTTTTTATTGGCACTATTTAGTATTCCATACAATTTAGTAGGAAGCTGGAAAAAATTCCAAAAATTCCTTATACATAACTGTCTTCCTAACAAAGCTAGGGCCAGTCCCACATGTGGTTTGGGAAATGTTTTTTTTTTTACAGTACAAATTAGTTTATGAAGTTATTATGCTAAATCTTGCTAGACTTCGCACAGCAATAACTTCGGCTCATTGGAGCCAATACATTCTAACACTGAATGTAGCGCTCACTCTGTACAGTATTGAGAAAAGTTTTATGCAAATCGACTTCAGATGTTTCATCCGAAGTCGACTCGCTCATACCTATTTAAAACGCATCCAAATGCCTTGTATGTAGATTATGGGACTGTATACTATTAATTACTCTAAGAGGTGATGCTACTGTAATTATGATGAGAAGCAATGATAGGTGAATGCATGAAATGTGGATGTGGGATTCATGTTTTTCTGGGGTTTTTTTGGAAAAAAGTTGGACAACTCACTTAAGACAGCAACCCTTTACCTAACTTTTTAGTTAAGGCCTCATGCAGAGGACTATATTTTTCATCCGTGGGCTATACGCATATTATTTAAAGGCTAGCACACAGTCCCCTTTATCTCTATGGGGCCAGGCATACTGTACATTCATATGTTTTGCACATTTGTATGGTTGTTCTGCAGATTATATAATACTTGTCCTATTCTGGTCTGAATTGTGGACTGGAATATAATGGGAGTGCGGAGTGCACAAGGGAGGTATCCACATTTTGCGTATCAGTGATTTGCGGACTGGACTAGGGACATAGTTGTGGCTTATGAGCGCCTTCCTGGCACACTGCATTCTGGATGCACAGTCTGTTTATGGCTCAAGCAAAAGCACTGGCACCAGACTTACTTTCTGAAGTGCTTAATTAAGAAGGCTCCTATCAAAATGAGCATGAAAAATAGAAATCCGCCAACTGCAGCCCCCACCAGAGCGATAAACTGTAACTCCGAACCTACAAAAAACAGAAAAAATTAATTTTGTTTCCTTTAGTTTCCTCACCATAAAAAATTGTACAGAACAAAGACCATTATTGTTGAGCGAGAATGCTCGGCCGAACACCGAGTGTACTCGAGTGCAATGCTCGAGTCTTTTCCCCGCACTGTAATGTTGATTTGTACGCTAATGCGTACAAATTCAGTTAATTATCATACTTTTACGAGTGAAAGGAGTAAAAGAGGAGAAGTCGCGATTCTGACCTTTTTCTATTAACCAGACACCCTCCCCTCTTCCGAGCGGGGGGTGCCTGGTTTAGTCCCATTGACTAACATTATGCTCGGGTGCTCAGCCAAGCACTCGAGCACCCCCTAGTGCTCGGCCAGAGCACCCGAGCATACAAGCACAGAGGTGCTCACTCAACACTAAACACCATGTTCACATCTGTGGTGCGGATTCCAGTAGTTGCTGTCCTATCGCAGATTCTGCCAAAAAAACAAACAAAAAATACAATGTTGTGTTTTCCATTTATCCGTTCCATTAAAAGAATTAAAAATGAAAAAAAAAAAATTTTGTTTCAATCCTTAGGGCCCTTTCACACGACTGTGTGGGGCGGTCAGTGATAACCCGGACCGTGCTCCTTCTGAGGGCAGGAGCGCACAGCGTCATTGGTTGCTATGACGCCGTGCGCTTCCTAAGGCCGCCGCTGTACAGTGATACACTCTATACGAGCATGTACAGTATCACTGTACAGCAGCGGCCTCAGGAAGCGCACGGCATCATAGCAACCAATGACGCCATGCACTCCTGCCCTCAGAAGGAGCACGGTCCGGGTTTTCACAGAACGTCCCGGACCGTGTTCCACGGTTGTGTGAAAGGGTCCTTATTAGCTTGAATGGGTTATTTTGGGCATCAGTTGTTCTCAGTTTGCATCCATTTCTGTTCTGTCTGTCCGTTTCCTCAAAGTTTTATTTTGGAGTGAAAGAAAATTCCTGTACTTTTTTGCTGTAAAAAATAAATGAAACCTGAAACAGATTTTTTTTGTTCTGCTTTCCTGTTCCTATGACCAAAATAAAAAATGTAAAATTATGGAAAACATAACGCTGATGTGAACGCTGTTCGTTACTTACATAGCGAATTAATACACAGTCTGGCAGTCGTAATATGATGCAGATGATACTTTTTTACATTTTTTACATTTTATTCACATTTTTATTTTTCAGTCTTTTAAGTTGCTTTAAAGGCTATGTACACCTTTGGGGCATTTTTTTATTATTGCATTATACTTATTTTGACCCAAATATCACTTTTTTAATTGGTCTTTATTAACAATATGGACTCCTTTTTTCTGTACACAGCTGAGAAGCTCTACTAGCTGTCTGTGGATTTTTTCTCAATTCTGTCATCTGAGGAGCAGACCGACTCCTTATCTCTTCTCTCTGACCTTATAAACACTCATTAAAGCTAAGTCTTTATCTTACTGATAAGAATGTGGCTTAATAAGTGTTTATGACTTCTCAGTAGTTTAAAGATAATGGTAATTAGATGACCAGCACAAAGTGAAAGTGAAAGTACCAGTCACCCAGCTAGACAGTTAACCCTTTGTGACTGAACAGCTTAATATTTTTAATAAATATGATTTTTAGCCAAAAAATAAGTTAATTGCAATCATAAAAAAATGGACTCCAAAGGTGTACATAGCCTTTAAATTCTGTAAATACAGCTTAATGTAATGTCTACCACTATATAATTTATTCCTGGTGATCCCAGGTTGCAGGTAACAGGTCATTTTTGGTGCACTTTCAGCAAAGACAGCTGCATAATAGACCTCCATAAATCTCCTTCCTGGTAGTTTAGTAAGGGATATGTGATATTACGATGAGACTGACTTACATTCAACATTCAGCGTTATCTCCTCCACTGTGGTCAAGTTTCCTTTGAAGGTCACTCTACAGAGTAATGGAGAATTGTTGTCTGACTTCTTTGGGGTGAATGTGATATTGGAATGGAAGGTTCTGCTGCCATCTCCATAGGTGACATCATACATCTCCTGTCTTATACCAGTCATGGTTCCTTCCCATGTAATCTGTGGTGTTATCTTCCGGCATCTACCAGGACTTGTACAGGTCAATGTCACCTCCTTCCCATCCACCAGCCTTGTAGAGGAGATGGTAGGTTTATCTGTGAGATCTAGAAAAATAGAAAATTATATGATAATAAGTAGAATGGTGAAGGACGTACAACCTAAACCCCACGTGTAATCAGTTGAAACCTAGGTTTAAGGGGGTCCAAATACTGGGTCATAAATACAGATGTTAGATTGAGTCATTTTAAGGATTGGATTGTCGTAATCATGTGATTATGATAGGAGGATAGATAGATATATAGATAGATAGATAGATAGATAGATAGATAGATAGATAGATAGATAGGAGTGCTGAAGACACCTGTGTGTAACATACAGAGGCTTCCAGCCTGCCTCTTGTGACCATCCCAGTCCTTGACTATGTCCATGTCCCCTAACCATCACAGTCCATCACCCTGCTTATCTGACAGGTGTCTTCAGCACTCAGTAAAACGCTGAAGACAGAAGACTGAATCTCCTCAGCAACCCTTAGCTACAGCTTTGCTAAGAGGCTTTAAAGCAAAATCACAGCTACACTTTAAAGGGGTTCTCTGGGAATTAAAGGGAACCTGTCATCTCCGAAACACCCCCTGAACTAGAGTAAGCGGTGTATAGTGTAAATGATGCTGAATCCGAATATGTAAGTTTTATCTTCATACTCACTTCCATTCTGACGCTGTGCTCCCACAAACCAGCAGTAAAATGCATTGAGAGGACTCTTCTTTGAGTCCTCTCCATTATGTGAGAGAGCACCGGAGTCCACTGAGTGCATTTTACTGCAGGTTTGTGGGAGCACAGCGTCAGAATGGAAGCGAGTATGAAGATAAAACTTACATATTCGGATTCAGCATCACTTACATTATACAACGCCTACTCTAGTTCAGGGGGCATTTCGGAGATGACAGGTTCCCTTTAAGAAAATGAAAATACTTAAATATTACTTTATTATAAATATATTCCCAAATACCTTTCATTATTTATAATGGCTCGTTTTGTCTGGGGAGCAATAATCAGGAGAAACAAAATGGCCACCGTCCTATTAGTACACACAAAACCTGTCCTAATCACACAGCAGAACAGGTTACTTCACGTCACTGAGGTAAAGAGCTGCCTCATCCTCCTCTCTGCTCTGCTTGTCGGGGATTGTGATCCTGAATACAGATAAGGACTTTAGTCGAATCTCTGGGGAATTTAGTACAGAGAGGATGGACAGGACAGACTGTGGCTGTGGTAATGGAGACTGCATACTGCTGCTTCTACTTAGCCAGATCCCACTATCCTCTCATTTCTCCTCCTCATCTCCATTCCCAGAGAGATTCATCTGTATTCAGTATCATAATCCCTGACAAGAAGAGAGGAGGATGAGGCAGCTCTTTACCTCAGTGTTGTGAAGTAACTTGTCCTCCTGTGTTATTAGGACAGGTTCTGTGTGTACTAATAGGACGGCGGCCATTTTGTTTCTCCTAATGATTGCTCCCTAGACAAAGCACACCATTATAACTAGTGAAAATTATTTGGGAATATATTTATAATAAATATTTAAATATTTTCATTTTCTTAATTCCGGCGAACCCCTTTAAGTAAACTGTAGCCAACAAAAGCATGACAAAAAAAATTGTGTTACTATACTCTTCCAAGAAAAACAATTAAAGGGGGGTTTCCAAGTATGTTCCCCACTTATCAATTGGTTCTGGCATTTGCTAGCTATATGCTATTATGTAAGGTGATGGAAGTAGTAACATAGTAACATAGTAACATAGTTTTTAAGGCCGAAACAAGACATCTGTCCATCCAGTTCTTCCTGTTATCCTGTTAGGAAGGCAAATAAACCCCTGTGAGGTAGAAGTCAATTCCTTCCCGACTCCAACTAGACATCAGAATAACTCCCTGGATCAGCGACCCATCTCTAGTAACTATAACCTGTAATATTATTACCTCCAGAAATACATCCAGAAATACTATTTAAAAATGTGTTGGGCCAGTATACCAGCCACAATATCAGCCATTGATGCTGTGATATAGAAGATCCTTCCACTGTGATCACCTCAGATCAGCTCTTGACAATATTTCACACTCACCGGTTACATTCACATAAGGCTGGATATCTTGATAGCTGAATTTTAGGGGATCTTCATCTTCAAATCTGAAATAATATGTACCCTCATGCGTTGACAATGGATCTTCTATGGAATATGAGCAGTCTCCATTGGACACATTTCCAGTCAGAAAGAAATGTCCATTTGTTTGATTTTCAAGATTATTTTTAGAAGCAACAACATTTTCACCCCCATTGTAGAGGTGATACCATATACCAGTGGTAGATATAGATAACTGTATATCACTGGGCACGGTAAATGAGCAGGGAACATGAACACAGAGACCTCGCTGCACCGTCACCGATGGACTTGTATCTATATTATATCCAGGGAGCGCTTCACAGACAGAACCTGTATAAGAAGAGACAGGGATCAGTAGAAGAATTGTCTCATTAGCTGCAGGAATTTATAGATGTAAAAATGTTGGGAATATTTTTTGAGTAAGGGCACACTCTTTCATCTCCTCGCCCCAGAGAATCAACTGTGATCATCCGCCCTCTGTAGACTGCAAGGGCAGAATGACCATTTACTCTACTGTGCATGAAAAAATCCTGGTACGTGGTGAACAAGGGGGCACAATCTGAGGTTAGTTGGGAGAAAAATCAAAAACAACATTAGAAAATATTATTTCACTGAAAGAGTAGTAGAAGCTTGGAACAAACTTCCAGATAAATCCACAGTAACTGAATTTAAACATGCATCTATCCTAAGATAACAATAAAGGAGTAATAAAAGGGCGACTAGATGGACCAGGCGGTCTTTTTCTGCCCTCAATCTTCTATGTTTCTAAGTCATGACATCATGAGGCTGCCATATTATCCAAAATCACTGCTATTGGGTCCTGTGGTATTGGCTGCTGACCCAATGCCGTAGGAGAGCACAACTGTCAACTGTATCTGTGAGCTAACGACACAGATACAGTTCAATACTATAGTGGGATAGAGAGCCCTTGGTTCTTTACTCCACCAATCATGCTGCTTTTGCCAAATTGGTAAAGATGGTGATAAAATTCAGTGAGAGAAGAAGATCTGAAGGAAGAAAGGAGCAGAGAAGAGTTTGGTGACCAAGGATGACTGCAATCGATGCAGCTCAGGTAAGTTCTGGCATCAGCAGAAAATAATGGGCACTGTTACTGAATGGAGAACACTAATGAGCACTATTACTGAATGGAGTACACTAATGAGCACTATTACTGAATAGAGTACACTAATGAGCACTATTACTAAATGTACTACACTAATGGGCACAATTACAGAATAGAGTACACTAATGAGCACTATTACTGAATGGACTTCACTAATAGGCACTATTACTGAATGGAGTACACTAATGGACACTATTACTGAATGGAGTGCACTAATGGGCACTATTACTGAATGGAGTACACTAATGAGCACTATTACTGAATGGGCTACACTAATGGGCACTATTACTGAATAGAGTACACTAATGAGCACTATTACTGAATGGGTTACACTAATGAGCACTATTACTGAATAGAGTACACTAATGAGCACTATTACTAAATGTACTACACTAATGGGCACAATTACAGAATAGAGTACACTAATGAGCACTATTACTGAATGGACTACACTAATAGGCACTATTACTGAATGGAGTACACTAATGGACACTATTACTGAATGGAGTGCACTAATGGGCACTATTACTGAATGGAGTACACTAATGGGCACTATTACTGAATGGAGTACACTAATGGGCACTATTACTGAATGGAGTACACTACTGGGCACTGTTACTGAATGGAGAACACTAAGGGGCACTATTACTGAATAGAGTACACTAATGAGCACTATTACTGAATAGAGTGCACTAATGAGCACTATTACTGAATAGAGTACACTAATGAGCACTATTACTAAATGTACTACACTAATGGGCACTATTACTGAATGGAGTACACTAATGGGCACTATTACTGAATAGAGTACACTAATGGGCACTATTACTGAATGGAGTAAACTAATGAACACTATTACTGAATGGAGTAAACTAATGGGCACTATTACTAAATGTACTACACTAATGGGCACTATTACAGAATGGAGTACACTAATGAGCACTATTACTGAATAGAGTACACTAATGAGCAATATTACTAAATGTACTACACTAATGGGCACTATTACAGAATGTACTACACTAATAAGCACTATTACTAAATGTACTACACTAATGGGCAGTATTACTGAATGGAGTACACTAATGAGCACTATTACTGAATGGAGTACACTAATAGGCACTATTACTGAATGGAGTACACTAATGGACACTATTACTGAATGGAGTGCACTAATGGGCACTATTACTGAATGGAGTACACTACTGGGCACTATTACTGAATGGAGTACACTAATGGGCACTATTACTGAATAGAGAACACTAATAAGCACTATTACTGAATGGATTACACTAATGGGCACTATTACTGAATGGAGTACACTAATGGGCACTATTACTGAATAGAGAACACTAATGAGCACTATTACTGAATGGAGTAAACTAATGGGCACTATTACTGACTGGAGTACACTACTGGGCACTGTTACTGAATGGAGAACACTAAGGGGCACTATTACTGAATAGAGTACACTAATGAGCACTATTACTGAATAGAGTACACTAATGTGCACTATTACTGAATGGAGTACACTAATGGGCACTATTACAGAATAGAGTACACTAATGGGCACTATTACTGAATAGAGAACACTAATGAGCACTATTACTGAATGGAGTAAACTAATGGGCACTATTACTGAATGGAGTACACTACTGGGCACTATTACTGAATGGAGTACACTAATTGGCACTATTACTGAATGGAGTACACTACTGGGCACTATTACTGAATAGAGTACACTAATGTGCACTATTACTGAATGGAGTACACAAATGGGCACTATTATTGAATAGAGTACACTAATGGGCACTATTACTGAATAGAGTACACTAATGGGCCCTATTACTGAATGGAGTACACAAATGGGCATTATTACTGAATGGAGTACACTACTGGGCACTATTATTGAATAGAGTACACTACTGGGCACTATTATTGAATAGAGTACACTAATGGGCACTATTATTGAATAGAGTACAGTAATGGGCACTATTACTGAATGGAGTACACTAATGGGCACTATTATTGAATAGAGTACACTAATGGGCACTATTACTGAATGGATTACACTAATGGGCACTATTACTGAATGGTGTACACTAATGGGCACTATTACTGAATGGAGTACACTAATGGGCACTATTACTGAACGGAGTACACTAATGGGCACTATTACTGAATGGAGTACACTAATGGGCACTATTACTGAATGGAGTACACTAATGGGCACTATTACTGAATAGAGTACACTAATGGGCACTATTATTGAATAGAGTACACTAATGGGCACTATTACTGAATGGATTACACTAATGGGCACTATTACTGAATGGTGTACACTAATGGGCACTATTACTGAATGGAGTACACTAATGGGCACTATTACTGAACGGAGTACACTAATGGGCACTATTACTGAATGGAGTACACTAATGGGCACTATTACTGAATGGAGTACACTAATGGGCACTATTACTGAACGGAGTACACTAATGGGCACTATTACTGAATGGAGTACACTAATGGGCACTATTACTGAACGGAGTACACTAATGGGCACTATTACTGAATGGAGTACACTAATGGGCACTATTACTGAATGGACTACACTATTGGGAACTATTATTGAAAGGCTTCAATGTAACTGTCAGATCAGCATTGAACGCGGCATCTCAAAGGTTCAATCACGGGAGGCAATGCGATCGCCGTTCCCCGTCATTGCACCCGCTACATACAATGGAATGTGATTCATGAAAAAGTAAAAAGTTGCCAAATTGAATTTTTGATAACGTCATTTATCTCTACTAATGGGCATTTTTACTGAATGGAGTACACTGTATGGGGGGCTGAAAGCAAGCGGTTTTACTGTGTACAGTAGGTTACAAAGGTTCAGTATTATTGTGTGGGGGCACAAAGTGGCTAAAGCTGACATATTGTGACTCAGCCTATTGGTGTTGGTCCCATCAAGCACTGTAAATTTGCACCAAGTGTAAAACGAAAGGTCCCCCCAGGTAGACTTTTATTTTCAAATGTATGTAACACGATATGAGTGCTCTCTGGACTGTGATGACATATCTGAGAATACCTTACAAAGCCAAACTGTGTGTTGGCAGAACCAATTTATAGAAATAATGTCGGCACTCCTGAAGAAGGTGGTGCTCATATCCTGGGTTGCAGGCCCATGCATCCAAGTAGAGAATTGGATCAGCACTCACTTTTTGATGCTAATAAATCTTCACTGTATTGCCATCAACAGAATACAGGCAGATGTGATGTGTTTCGGCCGTGAGGAAATGGTGTAAACTAGTGTTGAGCGAGCACCTCTGTGCTTGTATGCTCGGGTGCTCTGGCCGAGCACCCGAGCATAATGTTAGTCAATGAGACTAAACCAGGCACCTCCCGCTCAGAAGAGGGGAGGGTGTCTGGTTAATAGAAAAAATGTCACAATCGCGACTTCTCTTCTTTTACTCCTTTCACTTGTAAAAATATGCTAATTAACAGAATTTGTACGCATTAGCTTACATTACAGTGCGGGGAAGAGACTCGAGCATTGCGCTTGAGTACACTTGGTGTTTGGCCGAAAACCGAGCGGACCCGAGCGTAGGAATGCTCGGCTGAACAGCGAATTCGGCCGAGCATGCTCGCTCAACACTAGTGTAAACTCTTTGCACACAGATTTTTTCCGTTAGACACATAGACCTGCATGGGAGCTATACACCCAAAATGATAAAATGTGTTTAGTTACCACTTTGCAATGTAGGTACAAGCATCTATATGACAGTCCTACTGCGCTTCATAGAAAACAGGACTGTTATAAGGCTGTGTGCATTCTGTTCCATAGGTTTATTTGGTTTTTGTGTACCCACACCTCTGAAGAAAAGAGATAATAAAGACCAGCTCCAATGCAGAGGTCCGAGGAGCGGAAAAGCGTGGCACTCCAACACATGCAAACTGACGAAAAAAGTTCATTCCAGCAGGAGTGGGATTCAAATTTTTAACAACAGGTTCCCTACTCAATGGCGGGCATGAAGCGTCACAACATGTTTACATATACATACACCATATATATGCAACACGCATACACATAAACACACCATATACATGGTACATACATAATTACACCATATACATGGTACACATACATAAATACACCATATACATAGTACACACACATAAATACACCATATACATAGTACACACACATAAATACACCATATACATAGTACACATACATAAATACACCATATACATAGTACACACACATAAATACACCATATACATAGTACACATACATAAATACACCATATACATAGTACACATACATAAATACACCATATACATGGTACACATACATAAATACACCGTATACATGGTACACATACATAAATACACCATATACATAGTACACATACATAAATACACCATATACATAGTACACATACATAAATACACCATATACATGGTACACATACATAAATACATCATATACATGGTACACATACATAAATACACTATATACATGGTACACATACATAAATACACTATATACATGGTACACATACATAAATACACCATATACATGGTACACATACATAAATACACCATATACATGGTACACATACATAAATACACCGTATACATGGTACATATACATAAATACACCATATACATGATACACACACATAAATACACCATATACATGGTACACATACATAAATACACCATATACATGGTACACATACATAAATACACCATACACATGGTACACATACATAAATACACCATATACATGGTACACATACATAAATACACCGTATACATGGTACACATACATAAATACACCGTATACATGGTACACATACATAAATACACCGTATACATGGTACACATACATAAATACACCATATACATGGTACACATACATAACTACACCATATACTTTGTTCACATACATAACTACACCATATACATGGTACACATACATAACTACACCATATACATGGTACACATACATAAATACACTATATATACACTACATACACATACATAAATACACCATATACATGGTACACATACATAAATACACCATATACATGGTACACATACATAAATACACCATATACATGGTACACATCCATAAATACACCATATACATGGTACACATCCATACACCATATACATGGTACACATACATAAATACACTATATATACACTACATACACATACCACCCAACTAAGCAGCTAAACTATTAACAGTGCGCAAAGCAATGGAAGCGAACATCTCCAGCTGCCCTGCCACCGCCAGAGCACCGGATCAGGACTCAGATGGTAACACGGTTCTCTGATCCAATTGTAATTTTAATAACCGGATCTGGAGAACTGGGTAATTCTCATACCTGCATTCCAGCCATGCGGAATAGGTGCCCATTCACCTCTATGGCCGACTGTGTGTTCCGCAGTATGCCGGGTGGCACCCGTAGTGTTGCCGGTCCGCAATACTACAGTTGTGTGAATGGGCCCTTAGTCGTAGCACGAGGATGTTAATGCTGGTGCTGCTTGTATCTGAGGCCAAGCTAGATTCTTTAATTAAAAAATGTAAAACATGTGGCCGCAGCTTACAGTGAATGACCCCACCGGCCTCAGATACAACAGCCACAGAGGAATACATAGGAAAATGTTAGCGATGTGCTAATGTCAGCAGACCCTAACTGTGGTATTATTATGTTTATTGGGGGCCCCCCTTACTGTGATAATCTTACTTTTGCTACAGATGTGTCCAAACTTAACTGATCACTTATCTCAACATGTCCTGAGATGTGTGTCACGAAGTGACGTTATATCTAGATTGGATAAATTGCAATATAACTTTCAGACACCAGGTGGCGCATGGTGTTACTAGTTATACAACGTTCAGACAGCAGGGGGTGCATTGTGTTACTAGCTAATACCTGACCATGAATCATATATTTTGACCTGTGCCATTTTATTGTGCCATATACAATCATTTAAATACACTTGGTGTCAGTATACAGTGCTAGTCTAGTATTATATTTGGTATATGCAAAATAACATACAGCAACCACAGTATTATGCATAAATTATTATATACTTTTAACAGTCCCATTATATGTTACAAATGTACATAATACAATTCAGGGTGTCAGTATATACCGCAATTTTAGCATGACATTTAAAACACCTATTGATTATCTGCTGAGCTGTGTATCTATTCTTATCATGTGTGATACTGTCTGCTGAGCTGTGTATCTAATTTTATCATGTGTGATACTGTTTGCAGAGTTGTGCATCTATTCCTATCAGGTGTGATACATATCAGGTGTGATACAATCTTCAGAGTTTTGTATCTAAGCCTATTGTGTGTGATACTGCCTGCTAAGTTGTGTATCTAATCCTATCATGTGTGATACTGTTGCAGAGTTGTGTATCTAATCATATTATGTGTGATACTGTTTGCAGATTTGTGTACCTAATCCTATCATGTGCTATAGTGTTTGCAGAGTTGTGTATCTAAGCATATTGTGTGTGATACTGCCTGCTAAGTTGTGTATCTAATCCTATCATATGCGATACTGTCTGCTAAGATGAGCATCTAATCCTATTATGTGTGATACTGCCTGCTTATCAGTGTATCTAATCCTTTCCTGTGTGATATTGTCTGCTAAGCTGTGTATGTAATCATATTATGTGTGACACTTTCTGCAGAGTTATACAGTATATTTAATCCTATTAGGTGTGATACAGTCTATGAAGCTATTGTATGTTTCTGTATAGAGTGTGATACTGTCTGCTGAGCTGTGTATCTAATCCTACCTTGTGTGATAGTTTTCTGCTGACATGTGTATCTAATTCTATTAGGTGCAATACTGTCTTTGAAGCTATTGGATGTGTCTGTATAGAGTGTGATACTGTATGCTGAGCTGTTTATCTAATCCTATCATGTGTGACACTATGTGCTGAGCTTTGTATCTAATCCTATCATGTGTGATACTGTTTGCAGAGTTGTGTATCTATTCCTATCATGTGTGTTACTGTTTGCAAAGTTGTGTATCTAATCCTATCTTGGGCGATACTGCCTGCTAAGCTGTGTATCTAATCCTACCTTGTGTGATATTTTTCTGCTGACCTATGTACCTAATTCTATTAGGTGTGATACTGTCTTTGAAGCTATTGTATCTGTCTGTATAGAGTGTGATACTGTCTGCTGAGCTGTGTATCTAATCCTACCTTGTGTGATAGAATTAGATACATAGCTCAGCAGAAAACTATCACATATGGTAGGATTAGATACACAGCTCAGCAGACAGTATCACACTCTATACAGACACATACAATAGCTTCATAGACAGTATCACACCTAATAGAATTAGATACACAGCTCAGCAGAAAACTATTAGGTGTGATACTGTCTTTGAAGCTATCGTATGTATCTCTATAGAGTGTGATACAGACAGAGATAAGGAGCTCTCCTTTGTGAACATACTGTACACTCAGCCACTGCTCAGATAAGAGAGGTGGGGGAGGTGCTGATGTATTTCTTCAGTCCCTGTATTTCCCTGTCTTGTGGATGAGGCCTGATTACCAGTTAAGTAAGTTATAGAAGCCCATTCATGTTGCTATTGGAAAATATAACACAAAACATTATTATTGTCTTCAGTCCCCGAGGTGGAGCTTATTTTTAGAAAAAAAAAACTTTTCACAGAGCACTACATGCCACTGGTTTTGTCCCCCTTACATTTTTTTTTTTATTATTTTGCTGGTTTGGACCTTCACCCATTGGCAGACCCAGGTCTGTACTCCTGTACTCGAGTGCTCCTGATTCAGGGTTTCATTTTAACAAACTTTAATTATGGGTTTAATGCAGAAAATAACAATTGCATCATTTTTATTTACAATGTCTCCCAATCCTAATGAATTACCATCGGGCAGCTGTAGTCCAGAACCACAGCATGGATCTAGGGCTGCCCTTTACTCTTCAATGACAAGCTTTAGTGATACAGAATGTTACATGCCAGTGGTATTGCCTTTCTTTTCTATCACTAATGGAAGGACTTTATACAGATGATCAATGTAATTGTTGCATTGTTGTACAGTTAGTACATCATTCCAGACAGGGGTATAGCTAAAGACTCATGGGGCCTGGTGCAAGAGTTCAGCTTGGGCCCCCCTTCCCTCAGTGCTTTGTGTGTCTTCTTATGTAGCACAAGGGTCTTTGGGCCCCCTCAGGCTCCTGGGCCCGGTAGTGACTGCTACCTCTGCACCCCCTATAGCTACGCCCCTGATCCCAGAGCTCGTGCTTAGTCCAAGGCTTTATTTCAGACCACTCCTCTTATTGTTGGTGTTTTTTAATTTATTACTCCACCCCTGTTCTTATATCCATGTTTCTTCAGATTTTTTTCATTCCTAGCCTTGAAGAAGGGACCTCAGAGTCTTGAAAGTTTGTTACTTTATAACATCATGTGTTTTAGGGCTAATTCACACGGCCGTTGTATGGCCCTGCCCGTGCTGCGGACCTCAATTTGCGGTCCGCAGTGCACAGGCACCTACTGTGGTGCTTCCGCATGTGGATCACGGACCCATTCACTTCAATGGGATCTGCGATCCACATCTGACTGTCTGCACCGCAAAACATAGAACAAGTTCTATGTCTTTGTGGTGCGGAGGCACGGACAGAAACACCACGGAAGCACTCATAAGTGCTTCCGTGGGGTTCCAATCCATGCCTCAGTTCGGCACCGCGTCTTCGCGATTGCGGGCCCATTCAAAAGAATGCGTCCACGATCCGGGATGCGGGGTTCACACGGCCAGTGCCTTTGTATTGCGGACCCGCCATGTATTTTCGTATCCGCTGCCCACCCCCATTGCAGTGAATGGGTCCGGAGCATAGTTCCGGCCCCACTCGTGCACCTGTGGCAGCACAGATCCAGCGAACTGTTCAGGTGTGAAAGGGGCCTCAGTGCATTCACATGACCATATTTTTGATCTACATCAGATCCATATCTTCTGAGGACTCATTCATTTCAATGGGGGCAAAAAAAAGATATGGACAACACCATGTGCTGCCTGCATCTGAATGTCTGCTCCATGGACCCACCAAGAATGTAGAACCGGTCCTATTCTTGTCTGTTTAGCAGGGGAACTTCTCCATTGGCAATAAAGGGTGGGCAATATATATTTATTGGCAATGTATGCAATATGAGGAGGGAGGTCTAAAGAGGATTTTATACTGGCACTAGGTAGAAACGCAGGAGCATTATACACTGGAGCTATTAAATATATCTACAGACACTTCAGGAGGCGTTATGTCAAAAGAAAAAGGTTTGGTTTGTTAGCCAGTAGTGAGAAATCGTGATGCTCTCCAAAGGACAAACAATATAAAATATTGGAATTTGATACCCTTGAATGACTAACTAAGGGTTTGTTCACACGGCCCTTTTGTGGCCATGGCCATATTGCAATACACGGGCACCGGGCGTGTGAAGCCCTCATCACAGATTGCGGACGCATTCTTTTGAATGGGTCTATAATAGAGATGAGCGAACGTGCTCGAAACGAGCACTGTACCGCTCGGCTCCCCTGCGCTAGCATAGGCGCCGGCAGCCACTTCCGTCCTCCGGAGGAGGACGGAAGTGGCTGCCGGCGCCCATGCGAGCGCAGGGGAGCCGAGCGGTACAGTGCTCGTTTCGAGCACGTTCGCTCATCTCTAGTCTACAATCACGGAGATGCGGTGCCGGACTGAGGCACGGTTCGGAACTTGTCCGTGCCTCCGCACTACAAAAACATAGAACTTGTTCTATGTTTTTGCGGTGCAGACAGTCTGATGTGGATCGCAGATCCCATTGAAGTGAATGGGTCCGTGATCCGCATGAGGAAGCACCACAGTAGGTGCCTATGCAAATTGAGGTCCTCAGCATGGGCATGGCTACACAACCGCTGTGTGAATGAGCCCTAAAATACATGATGTTATAAAGTGACAAGCTTTCAAGACTCTAAGGTCCCTTCTTCAAGGCTAGGAATAAAAAAAATCTGAAGAAACATGGATATATTCAGGAAAGAACAGAGAGGTGGAGTAATAAATTGCAAAACACCAACAATAAGAGGAATGGTCTGAAATAAAGCCAAGGACTACACAGGAGTTGATTAATGGAATACTTAAATTCTGGGATTAGGGGCGTAGCTATAGGGGGTGCAGAGGTAGCAGTCGCTACCGGGCCCAGGAACCTGAGGGGGCCCAAAGACCCTTGTGCTAATCCCTGTGTGGCTATCTTTGGGGACATTGAGAGGTCGAGGGCTCCAGTTTATAAACGTTGCCTTATTAGCACTGTGCTTATGCTGGCTAGGGTTATTATTGCACGGGGGTGGAATGTATCACACAGGATAGGATTAGATACACGACTCTGAAGACAGTATTACACATGATATGATGAGATATACAACTCTTCACGCAGTATCACACAAAATAGGTTTAGATGCACAACGCTGTAGATAGTATCACACATGACAAGATTAGATACACTGCTGAGCAGACAGTTTCACACACAATAGGCTTAGATACATGACTCTGCAGTATTACATATGATAGGATTAGATACACAGCCTAGCAGGAAGTATCACACATGATGTTTGGACTCTGGATTTAGTGTTCCTGTCTTCTCATATGTTTTACACACTTAATATTCTCAATAAATCTCACCACATTTAGCTGGGTCTGTAGATAAATATCTCACATCTGAGGCCAGCTACTCTAAACAAAAGAAAAAGCAGCTGAGCAATCAGCTAAATGTGGAGCACTCACCACCCAGTGGTTGTCACGTGTATTGCAGTTTTTTAGAGTTTAGATACTCTCTCGCGATATCATGTTGTTTTGCTGTACGGACAAAACTGACACCACTCTGAGTTTGGAGATAAGTTAAGAGTGGACGCATCTGTATATGTAAATGAGCCTCTAGGAGCAGGGGGGTGTTGCCCCTGCTCCTAGAGGCTCCGTTTTCCTTCCTCCTTCCACACCCCTAGGTCCTTGATTGACAGGGCCAGGCAGCGTTCGTGTCCTGCTGCCGGCCCTGTGTGCTGCACTGCGCATGCGCGAGATTTCCCCAGCACACAGGGCTGGCTGGAGAAGACGAGCGCTGGCCCTGTCAATCAAGGACATCTGGGTGTGAAAGGAGGTAGGAAAACAGAGGCTCTAGGAGCAGGGGCCACACCCCCCTGCTCCTAGAGGCTCATTTACATATAGCAAAAGTAAGATTATCACAGTAAGGGGGCCCCCAATAAACATAATACCACAGTCAGGGTCTGTTGACATTAGCACATCGCTACTGTCAGCAGGTTTAAAAGGGTTAAATCTGATGACAAACCCTTTAATAGTCTACGGTGTGTATTGCCACCTCGGACTGGCAAAGCCACCTTTTCAGTGTTTTGCACTAATTGTGAACTGTTACCGTCATGAATATGGTGGGAAACAGCAGTTATTTTTTTTTTTTTTTGTTCTTATTTTCCAAGTTGGTATCATCCGATAAGTGTCTGCGAATTCTGATTTTGAGCGGTCCCGCTGTACCGCCCATATAATGTAGCCTGCAGGTTTTACATGTAATATGGTATATTAATGTATTGTTTGATTTTATGTTTGGTACCATTGGCTGAAGAAACAAAACCTTGGATATGTTGATCTCACTACAGCATGTACATTTGGTGTGTCCTCACCTGAAGGAGCCATTGTACTGTAACCAAGATGGCTGAGTGGGTCCACCAGCCCTGTCCACAAACTGACTGGGGGACAGTATCTGTGCTAATGATTTTGCTTTTTTTAGAGATACATTGGACGCCACCTTTGCTGACGTCTGAGAAGCCAGGGTCAGTGTGTAATACTGGTGAGTATTTCTTCATGATACCAATGATTACTGTAAATTCACTGCTGTATGGAGTTGAGAAATCCACTGGTTTAGTAGTTTTACCATCGGTTACAGTGATTTATTTATCGGTATATAACATATGTGGCAGTTCGCTCTGGTGGACACATGGTAGCTGTGCAGGAAGCAGGGACACAGACAGGTGACAGTCCAAATCAAGTGCTTTTATTTCACACTTTCTTAAACAAACATAAGCATAGCCTTAACACATCGGCTTAAATAAACATACCCTGCTCGGCTGAGCCAGTACCTACTACAAAACACAATCCCTAACTATACGTGGGACTGGCTACCAGACCTACGGGTACAAACCACAGGCATTGGGTGGCACATGCAATACCTTTATACCTTCAGTAGTCAGTTTCTCCAGGTATGGCCACACTGCTTATCTCTACTCTGGGCTTTTATTAGGCCCTAACGAGCCCATGTGATCCTCAGCTGTGGGGCTATTGGAAGCCCAGGACCAGAGCCCCGGGGTGGAGTGAGCGTCCCACTGCCAACATCACTCACTCCAGTATAAGCAGGACCAGTACTAAATTTATAATGTGCCTGTGTTTGCTAAGACAACACAGGCTATCAATCCTGCTTATGCTGTGTCTGAGTTAACCTGTTGGTTCCCAGAGACACACCCAAGGCTTACCACACAGCAGTTAACCATTTCAGTGGCAGATATCGGTTCTCCCAAACCATGCCTTTCTTACAATATCCATTCTGTTTTTTGACCTCATTATGTTCTCTCCTCTATTTAGCATCCATGAGGGATATGAGGTATAACCACAGGTACTCAGTCTGTTTCTAATGTGAACAGACTCCTGCTTAAAACACCTACTGTATGAAGCAACTTGTTTGTAGAAAGTTCCTTCTTTCGCCTGCTGCTGTAATTCTCCTTTATCTGCACCGAGCTGCCCACGTACCAGACAGATCTGATATTCAGTTATGAAAATAAAGGTTCTGGATGTCACAAAAACGGATATGTGCCCATAGTTTCTATGGCAATAAAACATGATGCAATCAAAACTAAAAACAGTCACTAAACAATCTGCATTTTCTATGTAAAAGTCACTTATTCTAAAGTTAATAGTTTGAAAAAAAAATAAATAAATAAATAAGGGGAGGCATGAGGATGAGTGTCGGTGGTTGGTTCTCATTTGTCAATTTCCTCTGAGTAATCTCAAAGAGGAACAGTATTGTAATTGTCATTAATGGACAAATTTGCACTAATTTTTATTATTTACTAGCAGAAGGACCCGGCTTCGCTCGGGTATATTTTATCTATTTCATTTAATGTTTGTGTGTGTTGTTTAAAAATATCAACATTGGCCTCCACAGCCCCCCATCCCTTAACACTGACCTCCCCCCCCCCACAGTGCCCCGTCTCCTTAAAATGGGACCTCCACAGTAGCCCACCCCCTTAACTATGATCTTCACAGAAGCCTGCCCCCTTAACCTCACCCCCTTGACAGTGACCTCAACATGGGCCCGCCCTCTTAAGTGGCCTCTACAGCACCCACCCCTTAACACTGACCATAGGTTACAGTCCCCTTAACTGACCTCCACCATTCCTGGCCCCCTTGACAGAGACCTCCATAGTGACTGCCCCTTTAACAGTGACTGTCACAGTACCCCTCTCACTTAACAGTGACCTCACAGTACCCCTCTCCCTTAACAGTGACCTCACAGTACCCCGCTACCCCTTTAATAGTGATAGCCTCCACAGTCCCCTCCACCCTTAACAGTGACCTCCACACTTCCCACCTCTTTAAAAGTGACCTCCACAGCAGCCTGCCCCTTAACAGTTACATCCACAACGCTCTCCCCTTTAACTGTGACCATCCCAGTGGTGAGACCCACACCTATAAGATAATGGGGGCATATCCTCTCAAAATAACCCTTTAAATAGCCTCTATCGAACTGGTGCTCATTAGAAACATCCCCTTTCAGTTTGGTGCCGTTATAGGGATCAGCTGCTTGCCAGAAGTTTGGTTTCAGACCCCACCTACAGCTACGTTTCCCTTGTAAGACAAATGTATTATTGTATGGACCGCCTGAGTCAGCAACAGTAGCTCTATGTTCGGGCTAAGAGAAGGGGAATCACAAGAGGGGGACCCTAAATCTATGACGTCCATATTTCTTAACCGGGCATGTAGACAGAGCTTGTCTAAAGGCAGGAAGTTTTCTTGCACTTGGAAGACTGAGATGTTCCCAACAGATCATTGCCTCATGTCCCTCTACTTCTTCCTAAAGGGAAGCTAACATTCTATTGAGACAATTTACATAGTACTATACCACAAAAAAAGAATAAAAGATTACACTTACTGCTCCACAGCTGAGATCCAATCAGAATTGATGCCAAAAAATAATCCAAAAGAAAGCCAAATATTGTACACCTCATATTATGTGATTGGTTGTTGCTTTCTCTAGAGCCTAAAGGAAAATATATATGAGAGCGACTCATTAGAATGACAATTAGCAAAAAGGACTAAACATGATTTTATGGTAACAGAATATATAACACGTCAACATGCGACTGAAAGTCAAATGCTTTTATATACAGTGATTTTCAACCAGTGTGCCTCCAGCTGTTGCAAAACTACAACTCCCACCATGCCCTTCTGTAGGCTGATAGCTGTAGGCTGCCTGGGCATGATGGGAGTTGTAGTTTTGCAACAGCTGGAGGCACACTGGTTGAAAATCATTGCTTTTTTATACAGTGCCTTGCCAAAGTATTCAGCCCCCTGGAACTTTTCAACCTTTTGCCACATTTCAGGCTTCAAACAAAAAGATATAACATTTTACATTTTTGGTGAAGAATCAACAACAAGTGGTCACAATTGTGAAGTGGAACGAAATTTATTGGATCATTTAAACTTTTTTTGTAATAATAAAACTGAAGTGTGGGGCGTGCAAAATTATTCGGCCCATTTCCCTTCAGTCCAGAAGTTGATTGAGGATCTCTGAATGATCCAATGTTGTCCTAAATGACTGATGAAGAGAAATAGAATCCACCTGTGTGTAATCAAGTCTCCGTATAAATGCACCTGCTCTGTGATAGTCTCAGGGTTCTGCATCATGAAGACCAAGGAACACACCAGGCAGGTCCCTGATACTGTTGTGGAGAAGTTTAGAGCCGGATTAGGATACCAAAAGATTTCCCAAGCTTTAAACATCCCAAGGAGCACTGTGCAAGCGTCATATTGTACTGGAAGGAGTATCAGAGCACTGCAAATCTACCAAGACCCGGCCGTCCCTCTAAACAAGGAGAAGACTGATCAGAGATGCAGCCAAGAGGCCCATGATCACTCTGGATGAACTGCAGAGATCTACAGCTGAGGCGGGAGAGTCTGTCCATAGGACAACAATCAGTCCAACACTTCACAAATCTGCCCTTTATGGAAGAGTGGCAAGAAGAAGCCATTTCTCAAAGATATCCATAAAAAGTCTGGTTTACAGTTTGCCACAAGCCCCTGGGAGACACCAAACATGTGGAAGAAGGGGCTCTGCTCAGATGAAACCAAAATCCAACTTTTTGGAAACAATGCAAAACGATATCTTTGGCGTAAAAGCAACACAGCTCATCCCCCTGAACACACCATCCCCACTGTCAGACATGGTGGGGGCAGCATCATGGTTTGGGCTTTTCATCAGCAGGGACAGGGAAGATGATGGATGGAGCCAAATACAGGACCATTCTGGATGAAAAGACCTGAGACTAGGACGGAGATTTATCTTCCAACAAGACAATGATCCCAAACATAAAGCAAAATCTACAATGGAATGGTTCAAAAATAAAGGTATCCAGGTCTTAGAATGGCCGAGTCACAGTCCAGACCTGAATCCAATTGAGAATATGTGGAAAGAGCTGAAAACTGCTGTTCACAAACGTCTCCATCCAACCTCAAAGAGCTCGAGCTGTTTTGCAAGGAAGAATGAACAAGAATTTCAGTCTCTAGATGTGAAAACTGATAGAGACAACACCCAAGAGACCGCAGCTGTAATCGCAGCAAAAGGTGGCGCAACAAAGTATTAATGCAAGGGGGCCGAATAATTTTGCACGCTCCACTGTTCAGTTTTATTATTGCAAAAAAAAGTTTAAATGATCCAATAAATTTCGTTCCACTTGACAATTGTGACCCACTTGTTGTTGATTCTTCACCAAAAACGTAAAATGTTATATCTTTTTGTTTGAAGCCTGAAATGTGGCAAAAGGTTGAAAAGTTCCAGGGGGTGAATACTTTCACAAGGCACTGCATAATGTGCATATAGAAAATATATATAGTATATAATATAACAGATAACTCATTGTGTACATACATTACATGATTTATCCACAGCTGCACTCACTATTCTGCTGGTGCAGTCACTGTGTACATACATTACTTATCCTGTACTGATCCTGAGTTACATCCTGTATTATACTCCAGAGCTGCACTCACTATTCTGCTGGTGCAGTCACTGTGTACATACATTACTTATCCTGTACTGATCCTGAGTTACATCCTGTATTATACTGCAGAGCTGCACTCACTATTCTGCTGGTGCAGTCACTGTGTACATACATTACTTATCATTAACTGATCCTGAGTTACATCCTGTATTATACTCCAGAGCTGCACTCACTATTCTGCTGGTGCAGTCACTGTGTACATACATTACTTATCCTGTACTGATCCTGAGTTACATCCTGTATTATACTCCAGAGCTGCACTCACTATTCTGCTGGTGCAGTCACTGCGTACATATATTACTTATCCTGTACTGATCCTGAGTTACATCCTGTATTATACTCCAGAGCTGTACTCACTATTCTGCTGGTGCAGTCACTGTGTACATACATTACTTATCCTGTACTGATCCTCAGTTACATCCTGTATTATACTCCAGAGCTGTACTCACTATTCTGCTGGTGCAGTCACTGTGTACATACATTACTTATCCTGTACTGATCCTGAGTTACATCCTGTATTATACTCCAGAGCTGTCCTCACTATTCTGCTGGTGCAGTCACTGTGTACATACATTACTTATCCTGTACTGATCCTGAGTTACATCCTGTATTATACTCCAGAGCTGCACTCACTATTCTGCTGGTGCAGTCACTGTGTACATACATTACTTATCCTGTACTGATCCTGAGTTACATCCTGTATTATACTCCAGAGCTGTACTCACTATTCTGCTGGTGGAGTCACTATGTACATACATTACTTATCCTGTACTGATCCTGAGTTACATCCTGTATTATACTCCAGAGCTGCACTCACTATTCTGCTGGTGCAGTCACTGTGTACATACATTACTTATCCTGTACTGATCCTCAGTTACATCCTGTATTATACTCCAGAGCTGTACTCACTATTCTGCTGGTGCAGTCACTGTGTACATACATTACTTATCCTGTACTGATCCTGAGTTACATTCTGTATTATACTCCAGAGCTGTCCTCACTATTCTGCTGGCGCAGTCACTGTGTACATACATTACTTATCCTGTACTGATCCTGAGTTACATCCTGTATTATACTGCAGAGCTGCACTCACTATTCTGCTGGTGCAGTCACTGTGTACATACATTACTTATCATTAACTAATCCTGAGTTACATCCTGTATTATACTCCAGAGCTGCACTCTCTATTCTGCTGGTGCAGTCACTGTGTACATACATTACTTATCCTGTACTGATCCTGAGTTACATCCTGTATTATACTCCAGAGCTGCACTCACTATTCTGCTGGTGCAGTCACTGTGTACATACATTACTTATCCTGTACTGATCCTCAGTTACATCCTGTATTATACTCCAGAGCTGCACTCTCTATTCTGCTGGTGCAGTCACTGTGTACATACATTATATATCCTGTACTGATCCTGAGTTACATCCTGTATTATACTCCAGAGCTGCACTCACTATTCTGTTGGTGCAGTCACTGTGTACATACATTACTTATCCTGTACTGATCCTGAGTTACATCCTGTATTACACTCCAGAGCTGCACTCACTATTCTGCTGTTTACCCCTCCATATCCCATGTCCTCTGGGTCATTGGTTTCTCACCTTGAATTCTCCTATGTGGTTCGTCCTCTTATAATTCTCTTTCTTCAGTGTCCAGTTTCCACCTCTATATACAATACACCATTCTCTGCCCTCTTGGTGGATCTGGAGGACATCCAGCTCCTGTCTGATCTCTCCTGAATCTGGGTGGGGAATTATCTGCCAACGTAAATGCAGAAGGAAATTTAGAGTATGAAGAAATTTCCTTTATTTTCTGCTATTATGTTTCATCTCATCACCACAAGAACTATGAACTATCCGCTATATTGTAAATCCACAGCACAAACCTGAGGGTCGGCCTCTGATTCTTGTAGCAGATTCCACGACACATGTTTCTGATGGATATATCTGCCAACTGAGAACGTCCTACAGGTAGCTTCTTACTTCCAGTCCTTGATTGCACCGATAGCTAATATCTGCTCCAGAAATCAAGCTGTAATAGTCCATAGTAAAAGGAATAGGGGGCAGGGGGTCCCTTTTAGAGGCTGGTGGGTGTGGACCACCCCAATCTAACATGTATGACATCATACCTTGTGTGTAGGTGATACATTGTAAAAGTTGGAAAGTCCTATATGAAGTATGGGCAGAGGGGTGGACACTGTTGGGAAACTTATGTAAACACGCCCTACATCATGGCTGCTTATGAATATTCATTAGAACCTTTAGATTGCATACGGAGGTGTTCTTTTTTGCCTTTTTCTTGATACAGAAGATGTGTGGCATGAGATGGCCAGATTTTTTATAAAAACACATTTTTTGATACTGTGTCACAAGATGTCTATCCTTTTTTCGGCCACCCAGTGATTTTGTTGTGAACTGCGGTCTGTCAAGGGTTTCTTTCCGGAATGTGGCAACTGTGTTGACTGTTTCATGATGAATTTGAGTCCTTAACCAAATTCAAGCACAGGTACAGGTGCAGCACGTCTGTAATTTACCTGCTTTCTTTACAGATTTCTGAAGCAATTGTGTTCATTACCTCCTGAATCCTGTTATTTTTCGGTAGCAGATGGCTGAAGGGTGGAGATTCACCAAGTGGGTGGTTGTCACAAGTGGGCTTGCGTCTGGTATCAAAAGTGACATAATTTGACTTGCTTTTCCCTTGGTTTGGTTGCTGTTTACCACACCCCTTCCCCTTAGCTGTTGCCGCTGTGGTGATTATCTTTCTCCTATTTACCCCTTCCTCTCCCAGTATTCCTTGCAGTTTATACTTTCTGCCTATTTAGTAGTGTGTGGTGTGGATCCCGGCTGAGATCCGGTTGCTGCGATATCTGCTTAAGATAAGATTTTTCCCTTTTGTGGTTTTCCTTCTGGAGTCTCCTGTTCGTCCTTACTCTTGGAGGAACGGGTTGACTCTTTCTTGTGTCACTAGCTGCAGGGTTCTTTAGGGTGCATTTATTATTAGGTTCCTGTGTATGAACTTTCCTACAACCCAGGCTTGTTCATACTGGTAGTCAGTCAGGGCCTAGTTTCAGGGTTTCCTGCAGGAGGTGACCGTTTCCCTGGTTTTGGTCTGTTCCCTTCACTCGTACGCTCGGTGTGGCTATTCCCTCCACACCAGAGCGTGACAGTGGTACTTAGAAGTCCTGATCATTTTTTGCAAAAAGATCAGTGGAGGAGAGTAGTGTTGAATGACAAAAAGTATCGGAAGTGAACTTCGGTCTGAATTTCAGGAAAAATTTAATTTGCCGCAAAGCTGAATTTCCTCGCGCTTCATGGTTTACAAAACTGCATAAGGAAACATGACCGTATGGCCGCCCCCTATTGGCTCTTACTGCACATCAGGTATTTGAAGGTCTTCAGAATTTCAGATCCATACTTTTAATTTCTTCTGATTAAAATGTTGCACTAAAAATCTGAGAGATCTGATTTTACTAAACAATCCCAGGAGACAGCGAAGCTTATAAATATACACGCTCTGGTAAAGAAGGTAAGTAATTTAGAAAAGTAAAAAATATATATTTGTAACGAAGATGAAAAAAAGACTGAGATTCCTCACTGGTTGATGCCTTTTAATGACTAACTGAAAAGATAATGACACAATTGCAAGCTTTGGAGGCTACTTGTGTCTCTTCCTCAGACGTCTCTTAAAACAGAAACTGAAGAGTCACATATTTATACATCCAAGTACATAGGAATAATGAGGTAGAGGAGACAAGTGATGTAACATAGTAACATAGTTTATAAGGCCGAAAAAAGTCCTCTGTCCATCCAGTTCTTCCTGTTTTCCTACAAGTTGATCCAGAGGAAGGCAAAAAACCCCTGTGAGTTAGAAGCCAATTTTCCTCACTTTAGGGAAAAAAATTCCTTCCCGACTCCAATCAGACATCAGAATTACTCCCTGGATCAACGACCCCTCTCTAGTAACTATAACCTGTAATATTATTACCTCCAGAAATACATCCAGGCCTCTCCTGATCTCTTATAGTGAACTTACCATCACCACCTCCTCAGGCAGAGAGTTCCATAGTCTCACTGCTCTTACCGTAAAGAATCCTCTTCTATGTTTATGTACAAACCTTCTTTCCTCCAGACGCAGAGGATGTCCCCTCGTCACAGTCACAGTCCTGGGGATAAATAGATGATGGGAGAGATCTCTGTACTGACCCCTGATATATTTATACATAGTTATTACATCTCCCCTCAGTCGTCCCTAATTTTGATAATCTTTCTGGGTCCTGTAGTCCACCCATTCCAGTTATTACTTTAGTTGCCCTCCTCTGAACCCTCTCCAGCTCTGCTATGTCTGCCTTGTTCACAGGAGCCCAGAACTGTACACAGTCCTCCATGTGTGGTCTGACTAGTGATGTGTAAAGTGGCAGGACTATGTTCTCATCACCGCCATCTATGCCTCTTTTGATGCAACCCATTATCTTATTGGCCTTGGCAGCAGCTGTCTGACACTGGTTTCTGCAGCTTAGTTTGCTGTTCACTAAAATTCCTAGGTCCTTTTCCATGTTAGTATTACCCAGAGTTTTATCACTGGGTAACACTGACACGGAAAAGGACCTCGGAATCAATAAGACTAGAGGAGGAAGCAAACAGTTGTAGCAGTAAATTGCTGGAGCGCTTACAAATATCTTGTGTAAATATGTGAAACTTCAGATAGTGTCTTAAGAGATGCCTGATGAATAGGCCCAAGTAGCTTCCAAAGCTTGCAATTGTGGCATCATTTTTCAGTTAGTCATTAAAAGGTATCAACCACTAAGGAATTTGGAAATTAATTTGAATCCATTGGCAACAAGCATTTTGGCAGCACCAGTCGGCTCATTTGGGATTTATTCTCTGTTTTTATTGGTTTTATGATTTTTTGGTTTCCCCATCTCTTGGGTTCCTCATTTGCAGGAACCACATCTTCAACTTTGAAAAGAAAAGAGACATAAGCCATTTTTAAATTTCTTATTGTCTCCCTCCATACTGGGAACCAATAGGCATCTTAAAGTCGAAGAGTGTCTAAGTGGAGAATTCATCTCCCTGACCCAAAAACCCATGCAGTACATCATCACAATCTGTATCAGACCCCCCAATCAGACCCGAATCTGCTTCAGACCTCGAATCACACCAGTTTAATCAGACTCTTAATCCTCATCAGACCTCCATTCAGAGCCCCCAATCTTCATCAGACCCCAGTCTTTATCAGATCTCCAATAAGACTCTTAAACTTTATAAGACCTCAGACTTCAAATCAGACTCCCAATCTGTAGTAGACCCGCTATCAAAAACCAAATGTATATAGGACCCTTCAATCAGACCCCTAATTTGTATCAGAGCCTCCAATTAGACGGACAATCAGTATCAAACCTAAACAATTAGACTTTAAATTCACATCAGACATAAATACTGTAAAGAAACTTACCTTTCCTTCTCTAGACGGTGCACTCTGCCTGCACTCACCACTCTCTGGTTTTCATTCGGGCACAGTGCTACACTGTGACCTGCACAGTATCAGATGAAAGGATGCAACTATGTGCACTACGTCCTGATGCTACACGGAGCCAAGACATGGCACAACGGAAGAAGACCAGGAAACGATGAGTACAGCCAGTGCGAGCAGCACTACATTTCTAACACCCTGGAGTGGTGTTACCATTCGTACACCCTGCTACTGTCTCTAATGGGCTAACATCAATGCCATCCTGTGTATTTCTTTCCAGGTTCTTTACATTGTGCAATGCTGTGATTATTTTGTAACTCGTATTACATGTAATATGCCTTCTTCACCAGCAGGTGGCAGTGTAAACAGCAGAGCTATACTTAGAGAGAATGGAACTCACCATTCCATTCTCCCCCCTCTGGGCAGAAGTGGGCCAATCCTGCTTGCTACCAACAGGAAGGGCAGCAGTTTCAGTTAGTTTGAGTTGGAGTCTATTCTGGAGAGGAGCCTAAGCTCTGCTGACCATGGAAGCAGATGTCTGGAAGCCATAGGGACCAGAAGAAAGCGTTCTTTGGTCACCATAAGAGAAATCAGCAAGAGGAATTGTTCTTTGGCTGAAATTAAGTTATTTGCTGACCGTCAGGAGGGGAATAACAGTTGACAGCACCCCATCCAAGGATACCAGAACAGACCTATCGTACAGAAACCAGACCTAAGCATAGGTTAGTGTAGCACAGGACAAGAAAGCCAAGTATTAAGCAAGCCTGTCAGTACAGCAGAGAAAGAGAGAAAGCAGAGTTATTGAGTTTGCCTGCCAGTTTATGCTAAAACCTGCTGGAACCAACACAAAGTCTGTAAATCGTTTGGATGAATGTTTATTCAAGTAAAGCTGCCACTGAACTTTACAACAAGGTCTGGACTCAAAGGAAAATACATAAATTGCAGCCGCACACCACTACCAGATAAAGCACAAAAAGTCACAGTGATAGAATATTCCAAAGCTCATGCTATGCTTGTTTAATAAATTAGAGACTCTTGGCAAATACATTTTGTACAAAATTATCTGAGCCCATTCACCACAATCGTCAAGGTGGTCTCTGCAGAATGGGAACCTAACACTATGTCCTACCTGTTACGTGCCAGTCTTGGCTTCCATATAATCAGGGGGTGTTTTGTTCCACATGCAGTGATTCGGCATGCATGTTAGTGTCTGCACTCCTGAACTAGGGGAGGCCTTTGTAGTACCAGAAATGGCAAAAGCCAAGCGGACATTACATGCATTATTTTTTTATAAGTGTTATCTACAAATTCTGGCATTTTCACTATATAGGATGACCATATGATCAGATGATGATGTCATCGATATAGTGCAAACACCAGAAAATACAGCTCATAGGTAATCTGCCTACAAATGACCATGAGATTCATATATTGGAAACTTATATAGAGTATATCACATGTTCACTGACATCAGATCTACATATGTCCATGATTGGCTGAGGTTGAGTGCAAGGTATTATGGGCAAACCCAACAATATTAGGCCATGCAATCCTCCTTCTTCATCTTCTCATATTTTCCTGTATTCTGATACATAAAATGGTGGATGTCATTTGGAATGACTTATGCAGGAAACCAAAGTTTTTGGGAAATTTCTAGCAAAATCAATTCATATAGAATCAATTTGCTTATCTATAATTCTGATCACAGTGCAGACAGCTGCCTCAAAACTACAACCGGTTGGTGCAGATGACTGTCTCCTGAATACAGACGGTATGTGCAGACGACCGCCTTCTGAGTACAGCCGATGGGTGCAATCAACAGCCTTCTAACTACAGCCGGTGGGTGCTTGCAACAGCCTCCTAACTACAACCGGTGGGTGCAGATGACAGCCTCCTGACGACAGCTGGTGGGTGCAGGCAGTAGCCTCCTGAATACAGCCAATGGGTGCAGGTGACTGCCTCCTAACTACAGCTGATGGGTGCAAATGGCTGCCTCCTGACTACAGCCAGTGGGTGCAGACTACTGCCTCCTGGCTACGGCCGTGGATGCAAGCAACAGCCTCGTAACTACAGCCAATGGGTGCAAATGACTGTCTCCTGACTACAGTCTGTGGGTGCAGGCGACTGCTTCCTGACAACCGCCGGTGAGTACAGGTGACTGCCTCCCTACTAAAGCCGGTGGGTGCAGGCGACTGTCTCCTGACTATAGCCGGTGGGTGCAGACCACTGCCTCCTCACTACAGCCGTTGGGTGCAGACCACTGCCTCCTCATTACAGCCGGTGGGTACAGACCACTGCCTCCTGACTACAGCCGGCGGCTGCAGACCACTGACTCCTGACTACAGCCGGTGGGTGCAGACCACTGCCTCCTCACTACAGCCGGTGGGTGCAGACCACTGCCTCCTCACTACAGCCGGTGGGTGCAGGCCACTGCCTCCTCATTACAGCCGGTGGGTATAGATCACTGCCTCCTCACTACAGCCGTTGGGTGCAGACGACTGCCTCCTGACTACAGCCGGCGGGTGCAGACCACTGCCTCCTCACTACAGCCGGTGGGTGCAGACTAATGCCTCCTCACTACAGACAGTGGGTTCAGACTATTGCCTCCTCATTACAGCCGGTGGGTGCAGACCACTGCCTCCTGACTACAGCCGGTGGGTGCAGACCACTGCCTCCTCATTACAGCCGGTGGGTATAGATCACTGCCTCCTCACTACAGCCGTTGGGTGCAGACGACTGCCTCCTGACTACAGCCGGCGGGTGCAGACCACTGCCTCCTCACTACAGCCGGTGGGTGCAGATTAATGCCTCCTCACTACAGACAGTGGGTTCAGACTATTGCCTCCTGACTACAGCCGGTGGGTGCAGACCACTGCCTCCTCATTACAGCCGGTGGGTGCAGACCACTGCCTCCTGACTACAGCCGGTGGGTGCAGACCACTGCCTCCTGACTACAGCCGGTGGGTGCAGACCACTGCCTCCTCACTACAGCCGGTGGGTGCAGACTAATGCCTCCTCACTACAGCCGGTGGGTGCAGACCACTGCCTCCTCACTACAGCCGGTGGGTGCAGACTAATGCCTCCTCACTACAGCCGGTGGGTGCAGACTAATGCCTCCTCACTACAGACAGTGGGTTCAGACTATTGCCTCCTCATTACAGCCGGTGGGTGCAGACCACTTCCCTCATAAATATGATCAGAAGAAAGTGATTGAATGCATTACTGTGAATATAATCACTATCTCAAGTCAAGTCCTGATTGGGGCGGGACTTCCTCTCAGCTGAAGCTCCGCCCACACATAACCTTTCTTCTGAATTTTCCAGCCAACTTCATATACAGATGTGTTCCCAGCTAATTCTGAGGATTTTTACCACAGAATGGCACCAAATGTCTCCTAAATTACTACAGAGGATCAGTAATTAAGTAAGAACCAAGGTTTCCTGTTCTTTCTGAAATCCTTGGATCATGATGGCAGAGATTTATCAACATTGGTGCAACGGAAAACATGCTTAGTTACCAATAGCAACCATTCAAAGTGATAAATCATGTTCTGAGCGGTGGAGTCCATCACTCCGGAGAGAGACAGTCACTTGATTAATCATTATCTCTCATGTGTGCGGTCTCCTAATTATGTAGCTGTGACTTACACTGTGAAGTGACCTATGGGTGTAAGACCTCACCTCAGAAATGTGACTGCAGCTGTGAGACCTCACCTCAAATATGTGACTGCAGCTGTGAGACCTTCACCTCATATATGTGACTGCAGCTGTGAGACCTCACCTCAAATATGTGACTGCAGCTGTGAGACCTCACCTCAAATATGTGACTGCAGCTGTGAGACCTCACCTCAAATATGTGACTGCAGCTGTGAGACCTTCACCTCAGATATGTGACTACAGCAGTAAGACTTCACCATAGATATGTGAGTGAAGCTGTGAGACCCTCACCTCAGATATGTGACTGCAACTGTGAGACCTCACCTCAGATATGTGACTGCAGCTGTGAGACCTCACCTCAGATATGTGACTGCAGCTGTGAGACCTCACCTCAGATATGTGACTGCAGCTGTGAGACCTAACCTCAGATATGTGACTGCAGCTGTGAGACCTCACCTCAGATATGCATGTGAAGATCTGAAGATAAAGGAAAATGGCTGAATGCTTCTTCGATAAGTCTATATTCTGTGCCCAGAGCATTCTCTTCACTTTACAAACATCTCAGAAGTTTTCCTGAGCTCAGTTGTGACATCTCTGAGGTAAATGAAGCAATGGTTTCCTCATTCAGCTCTAACACACAGATTGCATCACAAGTTTGAGTGTCTGTGTCTCTGAGGTAATAATATTCTACAGTCGGTGAGATGGGCTGTACATCTCATCAGACCTCTGCATGGTATATAGATGAAGCCAGATGTGAAGTAAGATGTCCTGAGCTTGTTTGATCATGAGAGATGTCTTCCTATAAGGCTGCTCCAATGTAACTTCTCGCTATATAAACACCTCAGAAGATGGACCTCAGTAGTGGCATCTCTGAGGTAAATGGAGCAATGTCTTCCTCATTTATCTATAGAGACTATCTCACAAACTTTGTGATCCCAATGAACAGCTCTCTGAAATTGTTTCCTCATCATTCATAATGATAATTTCTACCAAGGTTGTAAGTGGCAGTGAAGAAAATCTGTTGTCCGCTGATTAATCAGGTCTCCATCAGACACAGCTCGAGGAGCAACAGGTTTTATGCAGAAATAACAGCACAACATATGAGTATAACTTTCAGTGACATCAGAATTCAGCACAAAACAGGGAAGCACAATATGACCCATAATGTCTAACAGCGAGCCAATAAAAGCCTCATCCCGCTCAGTCTCCACCATTGTACTGTGAACTGAGCATAGGGGGAGAAGTGATAAGTGCAAATGTGCAAGGGACAATGTGCCTAAAGCTTTTAATTGTAGAAGATTGGATAGGGAGAGTGTAGGGACAGTGTAGGGAGATTGTAGGAAGCATTTTTACACACTGTAAGGAGAGCATAGGGAGACTGCAGGGACAGAGCAGGTTGAGTGTAATCGCTGTCTGCATCTTGTTCACCTGCTGACACAATCCTAGTTCATCTCTTAATTTATATATGAAATTACTGTGCCTCAGTATTAAAGGGCAGTCTAATATTTTGCTGTGTTACTTTACACAATGGCCAACAGATACTTGCCTGGGCCCTCCAAAGGAAACCTGCATCTCCCACTGGTCTACACCCCCTCTCCAGTTGGGGCTTGTTGACGTGAGCAAAAGGAAACTGTTGTTCCTTCCCATTGACTTTAATTTTTAGTCTGTCGCTCCTCCTGCTCCTAGTTACTTGTTTTGAAAGCAACTGATCAACGAGGTGATTGCAAAAAGACAACAGTATGCTCATCCAAAGGCGCAGAAGCTGAATGTGCTCCTGCTGCCTCCCTTTCCATGTAGTTGACTATGAAAGTAGTATGTAGTAGAATACAAAAAGCATTATTTTTTTATCAGTCAAAGAAATGTATATATACTTCCTAAGTCAAGTTCACAAGGATTTCTGCGTCATCATTATTTTTTTATGCACCCCTTAGCGGGGCCAGGTCTTAATGATGGCCATCCTCATCTTTTGCTGGCTTTACTTCTTTCAAATCATCCTTCAAAGTCTCCATGTCCTAGAAAAGTCTGCAAAATGCAGAGAGAGGAGGGGCTGGATGTTACCGAGGACATATCATCGGTATTAGATGATGTGTAAAAGGAGGAAAAGCAGATGGCAGAAGAAGGGCTCCCACCTGTAGGGCAGGAGAGTGGTTTGGGTTGGAGAAGTGGGTTTGTAAATAGGAAGTGGGTGGGTGCTTTCTTCTTGTGTCTCTCCGGGAATTCCCCATGACCATTTTTCTCTCCTCTTTTATTAGTTCGTTGGATTTAACTGCCAGTCACCTGCTGTTCCACGATGACCTCTTCGTATGTAGTTACAGAAGGGAAGGTTAAAGGTAAGTATAACTTTAATTATCAGGTAAAATGTACAGTATATAGTCGTCAACGGCCCCGTGTGGCCCCTTTATGTAATTCTCATACAAAGGGGCATTTTCAGGAGGTTTCAGCCAGAACAGCAATAATTGGCATATTTCCCCCCCACCTAACCATCCAAACCCCAGACCAGCACCTGCCCCTTTTGGCCACCATATTATATGGCAGCTACTAGTTTTCAGGCTCCTGAGCCTTAGGCCTCTCACACACGACCGCGGAACACGGTCCGGTATGAGCCGTGAAAGCCCGGACCGTGCTTCCTCAGAGGACGGGATTTCACGGCGTCATTGGTTGCTATGACACCATGCGCTTCCTGAGGCCACCACTGTACAGTGAAACACTACACGAGTGTGTGCAATGTTTCACTGTACGGCGGCGGCCTCAGGAAGCACACGGCGTCATAGCAACCATTGATGCCATGCGCTGCCATCCTCTGAGGAAGCACGGTCCGGGCTTTCACGGCCCATACCGGACCATGTTCGCAGTCGTGTGTGAGAGGCCTTATGGCAATAATCCTGTGGCCATGTTTGATCCATTCACCAGATTCAGCCCATCCGGTTCATAGTATTTATTTGTACAGTTTTCGATTTTACACTTGGAATATGGAAATAAATCTTTTTTTAAAAGGAATTCATGTCCAGAGGGTTAAAAATAATATTTTTTGTTCAGTAGTTTTCCATTTGAAAGAACAGAGCTATTCACAATTTTAATGTGTACATTTTTATATTTATTCTCAGTCCATTTTTTAAAGTCCTTTATTGTTTGTATTGTTTTCAGAGCACATAGTATCGGCCCATTTTTTTTGTTTTGCTTTTACGTTTCTCCCTCCCAATAACTTTTTTTCACACAGTGTTCACTGTGCACTGAAAATGTCATAATGTCCTTATTCTGCAGCTCAATACGAATGTGGCGATTCCAGACTTGTATATTTTTTTTAAATCTACTACTTTTAAAAAATAAAATCTTTTGGGGAAAAAAGATCTAAATTTTCTTTGCATCGCCATTTCAGACATAACTATGTTTTATAGTTCAGTCTACAATGCTGTATAAGAACAAATGGGACAAAATTACATTTTATTGGTACTATTTTTTTAATCACTGTTATTTTTTTATTTTTTTTTAATTATTTTGTGGGGGTGACAAAAAAAACAGAAAAAAACAACAACAGCAAATTGTATGTTTTTATTTTCTTTTTTCCATTACGGTGATGAGCGCACATGAAATTTATATCATGTTATATCAATATTTTAATAGTTCTGACATTTTCCAATGAAGCAATACCTAATGTTTTCTTTTACATATTTTTATATGTAAAATTGGGAAAAGGGGGTGATTTTAACTTTATTTATTATTATTATTATTATTATTTTTTTTTTTTTACTTTTACAGTGACAACTAGGGATAAGCGAATCGACTTTGGATGAAACATCCCTAGTCGATTTACATAAAACTTCATTGTACTGTGTAGTCGTACCTTGGAACCGAACCTGAGTTTGGTAAAAGGTTTTTAACAGTATAAATGAATTTCTGAAGTTATTACCCGAAGCTTTGCGAGACTTTGCCAAGTAGTGACTTTGGCTCATCTGAGCTAATACATTCCAATACTGTACGGAGCGCTCTCTCTGTACAGTATTCTAACAAAATTTTATGTGAATCGACTTCGGATGTTTCATCCGAAGTCGATTCGCTCTTCCCTAGTGACAACTTTTAACCACAGTAGGGGGCTAGAACCTGGGATCCTTTGTCCTAGTCGCCCTAATTTTGATCTCTTTTCCTATTCACCCTAATCCCCACGCCCCGTCATTGCTAGTGACGTATGGGTATTCCTGATTTATAGCGATTCATGACAAGTTCAGTCCTAACTAATCAAATTTCTTGTTGAAGTGCGGCAAATGGACCAAATCAAATTTTTCAAAACTTTGCTCATCACTAGTCATACCTGGTCCTGATTCTCCTAGTCTTTCATCTTTGCCAGCTAAAAACAAACATAATTCTATCACAAAGTGAACCAAAAATGTAGTATTTGGTGTTTGCAAAATTATCTGAGTGTGGGCGCCATAACTGTCTGGTTTCTGCTGTTTTAGGCTACTTTCACACGAACGTTGTGTTTTGCGGTCCGCAAATTGCGGATCCCCCCAAAAAACGGATGGCGTCCGTATGGCCTCCGTATTTTTTGCGGATCCATTGTAACAAAGCCTATCCTTGTCCGCAAAACGGACAAGAATAGGACATGTTCTATTTTTTTTTTTTTGCGGGGCTACGGAACGGGCATACGGATGCGGACAGCACACAGTATGCTCTCAGTATTTTTTGCGGACCTATAGAAATGAATGGGTCCGCATTTTTCACATGAAAAATGCAGACCCATTCATTTCTATAGGTCCGCAAAAAATACTGTCGTGTGAAAGAGGCCTTACACAGCAGATACCTGGAGGCAAAGACCTAGATTGGCAACAATCCCGATCACGGAGTTTTAACCCCTCAGATGCCTTGGTCAGTTGCAAATCTTTTTTTTTTTCCAGGAGCGCTGTCAACCTGGGGCCCGATCAGATCTCCTGCACCAAGACTGAGGGATCCATTCAGTTGATAAGGCAGTCCTGGGCCCTCTGTCAAATCAGAGGCCTGACACAGAAATATTCCAAGTAAATCCTGTGTGTGCCAGGGGTCATATGGAAATAACAAATTTCTCATAGACTGCAGTAGTAATTCAGTGCAGCCTATGGGAGAAGTGATCAGATAATCACATGATTCAGTGTCTTATGGGGACTTAAGTATATATATATATATATATATATATATATATATATACAGTAAAGACCAAATGTTTGGACACACCTTCTCATTCAAAGAGTTTTCTGTATTTTCATGACTATGAAAATTGTAGATTCACATTGAAGGCATCAAAACTATGAATTAACACATGTGGAATTATATACTTAACAAAAAAGTGTGAAACAACTGAAAATATGTCTTATATTCTAGGTTCTTCAAAGTAGCCACCTTTTGCTTTGATTACTGCTTTGCATACTCTTGGCATTCTCTTGATGAGCTTCAAGAGGTAGTCACCTGAAATGGTTTTCACTTCACAGGTGTGCCCTGTCAGGTTTAATAAGTGGGATTTCTTGCCTTATAAATGGGGTTGGGACCATGAGTTGTGTTGGACAGAAGTCAGGTGGATACACAGCTGATAGTCCTACTGAATAGACTGTTAGAATTTGTATTATGGCAAGAAAAAAGCAGCTAAGTAAAGAAAAACGAGTGGCCATCATTACTTTAAGAAATGAAGGTCAGTCAATGAGAAAAATTGGGAAAACTTTGAAATTGTCCCCAAGTGCAGTCGCAAAAACCATCAAGCGCTACAAAGAAACTGGCTCACATGAGGACCGCCCCAGGAAAGGAAGACCAAGAGTCACCTCTGCTGCAGAGGATAAGTTCATCCGAGTCACCAGCCTCAGAAATCGCAGGATAACAGCAGCTCAGATTAGAGACCAGGTCAATGCCACACAGAGTTCTAGCAGCAGACACATCTCTACAACAACTGTTAAGAGGAGACTGTGTGCAGCAGGCCTTCATGGTGGAAACCACTGCTAAGGACAGGCAACAAGCAGAAGAGACTTGTTTGGGCTAAAGAACACAAGGAATGGACATTAGACCAGTGGAAATCTGTGCTTTGGGCTGATGAGTCCAAATTTGAGATCTTTGGTTCCAACCACCGTGTCTTTGTGCGACGCAGAAAAGGTTAAAGGATGGACTCTACATGCCTGGTTCCCACCGTGAAGCATGGAGGAGGAGGTGTGATGGTGTGGGGGGGCTTTGCTGGTGACACTGTTGGGGATTTATACTGAACCAGCATGGCTACCACAGCATCTTGCAGCGGCATGCTATTCCATCCGGTTTGCGTTTAGTTGGACCATCATTTATTCATCAACAGGACAATGACCCCAAACACACCTCCAGGCTGTGTAAGGGCTATTTGACCAAGAAGGAGAGTGATGGGGTGCTACGCCAGATGACCTGGCCTCCACAGTCACCAGACCTGAACCCAATCGAGATGGTTTGGGGTGAGCTGGACCGCAGAGTGAAGGCAAAAGGGCCAACAAGTGCTAAGCTCTCTGGGAACTCCTTCAAGACTGTTGGAATACCATTTCAGGTGACTACCTCTTGAAGCTCATCAAGAGAATGCCAAGAGTGTGCAAAGCAGTAATCAAAGCAAAAGGTGGCTACTTTGAAGAACCTAGAATATAAGACATATTTTCAGTTGTTTCACACTTTTTTGTTAAGTATATAATTCCACATGTGTTAATTCATAGTTTTGATGCCTTCAGTCTGAATCTACAATTTTCAGTCATGAAAATACAGGAAACTCTTTGAATGAGAAGTTGTGTCGAAACTTTTGGTCTGTACTGTATATATATATACCTATAAAAAATCCTAGGCAACTCAGTGTCACAAAATGCTGAACTATTGAAATAAAAATGTATTTATCCCATACGGTAAACACTGTAACAGAAAAAAAAAATCAAAATGGCAAATTTACTGGTTTGATAAATGACCCCACAAGTTTACGGTAGAAGCAATATAACAATTACATGTTCAATTTCCCAAGGGGACTAAATATAAACTTTTAAAAAGAAAAAAAAAAAAAAGAATAAAAAATAAATTAAAATAAATTAAAGAGATAAAAAGTAGGGATGAGCGAACTTTTGAAAAGTTCGGTTCGGTTCGGTTCGGCGAATTTTCTTGAAGTTCGGATTCGTACGAACCGAACCTAAAACGAACCTTGCTATAACGGCTGAATAATTGCTGCAACAATAATGGGAGTCTGATAGGGTACAGTTTCGTTTACTTGCAGTTGCTATTACAATGAAAAAAGTGGAAAAAATCTAAGTGACTTCAACAACGGCGATGCAAAATTTACGCATATTTGAGAATTTACACTAATGCGAACGCTAATGCGAACATTCAGAATAAAGTAACGAACATACAGTGTAGCGTTGTCAAAGGTACGCTACTTTCTTTTCTTTTTAAAATCTTTTTATTGTTTTATAAGATAAACATAGTACATAAACTGTGTTAGTACAGTATGTGAGTGCAAGTATGCAACAGTACCTATTAAAGCATACACTTTGAGGATACAACTCAGCATGGAAAAACACAAACTGAATATGTACGCATTAGTGTACTCATACACTGTGTCTGCGAACATTCCTACTCAACTAACGAACATACAGTGTAGCTTTGTCAATTGTACGCTACTTAACTGAATTTGTACGCATTAGCGTACATTCTCAATAAATATGCGTATATCTTGCGTCACCGTTATTTTAACCAGATTCGTTACGAACTTTCTCAAAATTCGGTTCGGTGACGAACCAAACTTTTGGGAAAGTTCGTAACGAATCTGGTTCGTTACGGTTCGGTTCGCTCATCCCTAATAAAAAGAATTAAGTTTCAAACCTCTTTCCTTATTTTACCTATTAGAAGATATAATATGTGAATGTCATAAATATGAAACCCGTAAACAATGGTGGAATTGCAGTTTTTTCCGACCCCACCACATTTATATTTTTTCCAACTGCATTGCCTGGATTGTTACATGGTTTTATTAGAAAGTACAAATTAGCTCATAAAAAACAAGCTCTGCGAACAGAAAAGTCTCCAAATTCAGTTTCATTGCTTTTTCCTTATTTCGGAGTATTCCACCTCCACGTCATCAGGAACGACCTCCTTAGGTTTCACTCCGGAGAACGTAATGCTTGCATAATGCACATCATCGAGGTTCACATTCTCTGAGCCATCTCCTCCAGAGGATTGAAGGTCGTCTTGCAGGGTCCCTTCTGGTAGGTTATCACTCTAGATAGGGTCAAAAGAGCCAAAAAATGTTATTTACCTCAGAGATCGAGACAGAGAAATGCATGTCTGTCTATCAATTTCAACCTATTGTATAAGCATCTAGTTATGCCTCATTCACACATCAGTGTTCGGTCAGTGATTTCGATCAGTGATTCTGAGCCAAAACCAGGTGAGGCTCTGAACACAGAACAGGTGCAGATCTTTCCCTTATATCTTATGTCTGTGGAGGCTCCAGGTTTTGACTCACAATCACTGATGGAAATCACTGACCAAACACTGACGTGTAAATGAGGCTTTATAGTGAGCATTATACCTGTTAGGGCTCATGCACACGGCTGCTATACACGGGCACTGGTATCACAGATGCGGACCCGTTCATTTGCATGCACTACTTGCCGGACAGTTGGATGCGGACCGTGGACCCCATTCAAGTGATCGGCCCCTCGTTCCGTGCCCGTGCATTGCAGACTGTAATTTACGGTCTGCAGCACGGGCTTGTCCTGCACACGTTCGTATGCATGAGCCCTAATACTGTTGTGTATGGAGGTATGTAGTAATCTAGGTGTTTTATTTTGTATGTATAATGCAGTATTAGGCCTCGTTCACACTTCCGTTTTTCACTGACATGCGCTGTCTGCACTTTCTGCGGACAGCACGCGTACCCATAAGAAATCAATGATCTGTTCACCTTTCCGTAAAACTTTACGTTCCGTGCATCCGCATAAAAACAGAGGAAGCATGTCCGTCTTAAATCCGTGTCCCGGATGGGTCCGTGAAAATCACTGACACACATCCGTGTTGCGTCCGTTTTTCACTGATGACTAATAGGACATTCTTTGGAAATTAATTTTCAGGTGAACAACATGAGGGAATTACGGATGACACATGGATGGTAAAAACAGACACACGGACCAACCACAGATCCTTCACGGACAGCTTCACGGATGAAACACATACGGACATGACACTGATACGGAAGTCTGAACGAGGCCTTATATCAGCTATGCCTCACTCACACATCAGTGTTTGGTCAGTGATTTCCTTCAGTGATTGTGAGCCAAATCCAAGATTGGAGACTGTACAGACTTAGGGCCCTTTCACATGACCATATGCCCTCCGAGACATACGATCCGTGAGTGGGCCATATGTCCCGGAGCGGCATCGATCGTGTGCACGGGAGCGCACAGCATCATTGATTACAATGATGCTGTGCATGTTAGGCCGCCCGCAGGACTATTGTCCCGCATTCATAAAATCATTTGAGTGCGGGACAATAGTCCCACGGGCGGCCCGACGTGCACAGCATCATTGTAATCAATTATGTTGTGTGCTCCTGTGTGCACGGTCAATGCCGCTCCGGGACATATGGCCCGCTCACGGATCGTATATCTCGGAGGGCATACGGTCATGTGAAAGGGGCCCTTAAGGTATAAGGAAAAGATCTGCTCTTGTTCTGTGTTTAGAACCACACCTGGTTTTGGCTCAAAATCACTGATGGTAAACACTGACCAAAGCACTGATGTGTGAATGAGGCCTTACCCTGAGTGCGGAAAGTCCAGATCCATTCACTTTTTTCACACTTTTGCTATGTGGCAGCAAAAACAAAAATAATAAAAAAAATTCTTCCCCCTACACTTGTATAGGAGCAAGCCATCCCACAGAAGTGAATGGGGAGCTTGTGTCAACGGTGAGGCTGAGGTTGCACAGCGAGCGGCCTTCTCTTCAACTAGCTGATCGGCAGACGTACCAGGTGTCAGACCCTCGCCGATCCAATATTGATTACATATCCTGAGGATAGGTCATCAATAAAAATATCTCAGAAAACCCCTTTAATGACCCATAATGAGAAAGTGAAAACAGGTGGAAAATTAGTATCACCGCACGCCTAAAAAGTTGCAAAGTAGTTTTTACTCCGCTCTTGCCGCTTTTCCTTAAGGGGTCATGGCCAGCAGCCTGTGCCTCATCATAAATGTGGTGCATCCTCTGACAGTGCAGGGGATAACAAGGCTGGGGCAGAAAGCACCTGTCCTCATATATCTCCCCAGAATGTTAGGAATCTTTGCTAATTTATTAAGAAGGAAAAACTAAAATCTCGCATTGACATAAGTATTCCGTCCCTTTACTCAGAACTTAGTTGAAGCCCCCTTTGGCAGCCTCCAGTCTTCTTGGAGATGATACAACAAGGTTTGCACACGTGGATTTGGGGATTGGACAGCCATTTTCAGGTCTCTCCAGAGATGTTCCATTGGGTTCAGGGCTCTGGCTGAGTCACTCAAGGACATTCACAGAGTGGTCCCTCAGCTGCTCCTGTGTTGTCCTGGTCGTGTGCTTCGGGCCATTGTCTTGTTGGAAGATGAAACTTTGGACCAGTCTGAGGTCCAGAGCTCTGGATCAGGTTCCCATTAAAAATATCTCTGTACTTTGCTCCAATCAGCTTTACCTCAACCCTGACCCTCCCTGTCCCCCCCAGACATGAAGCTGCCACCACCATGCTTCACTTTAGGGATGGTGTTGGGCAAGTGACGATCAATGTCTGATTTTCTCCAGATATGATTCAAACTCCAGGTGGCTTTCATGTGTCTTTTACTGAGGAGATGCATCTTTCTGACCATTCTGCCACAAAACCTAGATTGGTGGAGGCTGCAGTTGACCTTCTGGAAGTTTCTCCTATCTGCACATGGGATGTTTGGAGCTCAGCCACAGTGACCATTAGGTTCTTGGTCACCTCTCTTACCAAGGCCCTTCTTCTTCGATTACTTAGTTTGTTGTGAAGGCCAGTTCCAGGTGGAGTCCTGGTTGTTCCAAACATCTTCCATTTAAAAACTCTGAAGGCCACAGAGCTCTGAACTTTTTGTGCAGCAGAAAATTTTAGTACCCTTCGCCAGATCTGTGCCACCACACAATCCTGTCTCTAAACTATACAGGCAGTTCTTTCCTCCTCATAACCTGGTTTTAGCCCTCATATGCATTGTTAGTCGGTTTCCAAATGTTAAGTGTCATAGCAAAGTCTGAATACTTATGTCCATGAAGAATTCTAGATTTTCCGTTTTTAATAAATTTTCAAAACTAACTTTGTCACTTTCCCGTTATGGAGTTGATGAGAAAGCAGATTGATGAGGTGGGGGGAAATATTTATTTTTTAATTTATTTTAATTTTAGCATGGAGCTACAACAAAAGTTTTAAAAAGACATTCAGAATGTACTGTATGTTCTTAAACATAGGTATTATATAGTATTATATATAAATGTATATCCTTCTACATATGGGCAATATTATAACAGATTATTTTACATAGGGAACAGTATTATAGTAGTTATATTCTTGTACATAGGAGCAGTATTATAGTAGTTATATTCTTGTACATAGGAGCAGTATTATAGTAGTTATATTCCTGTACATAGGAGCAGTATTATAGTAGTTATATTCTTGTACATAGGAGCAGTATTATAGTAGTTATATTCTTGTACATAGGAGCAGTATTATAGTAGTTATATTCTTGTACATAGGAGCAGTATTATAGTAGTTATATTCTTGTACATAGGAGCAGTATTATAGTAGTTATATTCTTGTACATAGGAGCAGTATTAGTAGTATTATAGTAGTTATATTTCTTGTACATAGGAGCAGTATTATAGTAGTTATATTCTTGTACATAGGAGCAGTATTATAGTAGTTATATTCTTGTACATAGGAGCAGTATTATAGTAGTTATATTCTTGTACATAGGAGCAGTATTATAGTAGTTATATTCTGTACATAGGAGCAGTATTATAGTAGTTATATTCTTGTACATAGGAGCAGTATTATAGTAGTTATATTCTTGTACATAGGAGCAGTATTATAGTAGTTTATATTCTTGTACATAGGAGCAGTATTATAGTAGTTATATTCTTGTACATAGGAGCAGTATTATAGTAGTTATATTCTTGTACATAGGAGCAGTATTATAGTAGTTATATTCTTGTACATAGGAGCAGTATTATAGTAGTTATATTCTTGTACATAGGAGCAGTATTATAGTAGTTATATTCTTGTACATAGGAGGCAGTATTATAGGTAGTTATATTCTTGTACATAGGAGCAGTATTATAGTAGTTATAATCTTGTACATAGGAGCAGTATTATAGTAGTTATATTCTTGTACATAGGAGCAGTATTATAGTAGTTATATTCTTGTATATAGGAGGCAGTATTATAGTAGTTATATTCTTGTACATAGGAGCAGTATTATAGTAGTTATATTCTTGTACATAGGAGCAGTATTATAGTAGTTATATTCTTGTATATAGGAGGCAGTATTATAGTAGTTATATTCTTGTACATAGGAGCAGTATTATAGTAGTTATATTCTTGTACATAGGAGCAGTATTATAGTAGTTATATTCTTGTACATAGGAGAAGTATTATAGTAGTTATATTCTTGTACATAGGAGCAGTATTATAGTAGTTATATTCTTGTACCTAGGAGCAGTATTATAGTAGTTATATTTTTGTACATAGGAGGCAGGATTATAGTAGTTATATTCTTGTACATAGGGGCAGTATTATAGTAGTTATATTCCTGTACATAGGAGCAGTATTATAGTAGTTAAATTCTTGTACATAGGAGCAGTATTATAGTAGTTATATTCTTGTACATAGGATCAGTATTACAGCAGTTATATTCTTGTACATAGGAGCAGTATTATAGTAGTTATATTCTTGTACATAGGAGCAGTATTATAGTAGTTTTATTCTTGTATATAGGAGCAGTATTATAGTAGTTATATTCTTGTACATAGGAACAGTATTATAGTAGTTATATTCTTATACATAGGGGCAGTATTATAGTAGTTATATTCTTGTACATAGGAGCAGTATTATAATAGTTATATTCTTGTACATAGGAGCAGTATTATAGTAGTTATACTCTTGTACCTAGAAGCAGTATTATAGTAGTTGTATTCTTGTACATAGGAGCAGTATTATAGTAGTTATATTCTTGTATATAGGAGCAGTATTATAGTAGTTATATTCTTGTACATAGGAGCAGTATTATAGTAGTTATATTCTTGTACATAGGAGCAGTATTATAGTAGTTATATTCTTATACATAGGAGCAGTATTATAGTAGCTATATTCTTGTACATAGGATCAGTATTATAGTAGTTATATTCTTGTACATAAGAGGCAGTATTATAGTAGTTATATTCTTGTACATCGGAGCAGTATTATAGTAGTTATATTCTTGTACATAAGAGGCAGTATTATAGTAGTTATATTCTTGTACATAGGAGAAGTATTATAGTAGTTATATTCTTGTACATAGGAGCAGTATTATAGCAGTTATATTCTTGTACATAGGAGCAGTATTATAGTAGTTATATTCTTCTACATAGGAGCAGTATTATAGTAGTTATACTCTTGTACCTAGAAGCAGTATTATAGTAGTTATATTCTTGTACATAGAAGCAGTATTATAGTAGTTATATCTGTATATAGGAGCAGTATATAGTAGTTATATTCTTGTACATAGGAGCAGTATTATAGTAGTTATATTCTTGTACATAGGAGCAGTATTAGTATTATAGTAGTTATATTCTTATACATAGGAGCAGTATTATAGTAGTTATATTCTTGTACATAGGAGCAGTATTATAGTAGTTATATTCTTGTATATAGGAGCAGTATTATAGTAGTTATATTCTTGTACATAGGAGCAGTATTATAGTAGTTATATTCTGTATATAGGAGCAGTATTATAGTAGTATATTCTTGTATATAGGAGCATATAGTAGTATTCTTGTACATAGGAGCAGTATTATAGTAGTTATATTCTTGTACATAGAGCAGTATTATAGTAGTTGTATTCTTGTACATAGGAGCAGTATTATTTAGTATAGTTATATTCTTGTACATAGGAGCAGTATTATAGTAGTTTATATTCTTGTACATAGGAAGCAGTATTATAGTAGTTATATTCTTGTACATAGGAGCAGTATTATAGTAGTTATATTCTTGTACATAGGAGCAGTATTATAGTAGTTATATTCTTGTACATAGGAGGCAGTATTATAGTAGTTATAGTACATAGTATTTAGTAGTTATATTCTTTGTACATAGGAGCAGTATTATAGTAGTTATATTCTTGTACATAGGAGCAGTATTATAGTAGTTATATATTCTTGTACATAGAGCAGTATTATAGTAGTTATATTCTTGTACATAGGAAGCAGTATTATAGTAGTTATATTCTTGTACATAGGAGCAGTATTATAGTAGTTTATATTCTTAGTTATACTTTATAGGAGCAGTATATTATAGTAGTTATATTCTTGTACATAGGAGCAGTATTATAGTTAGTTATATTCTTGTACATAGGAGCAGTATTATAGTAGTTATATTCTTGTACATAGGAGCAGTATATATAGTAGTTATATTCTTGTACATTAGGAGCAGTATTATAGTATTATAGTAGTAGTTATATTCTTGTACATAGGAGCAGTATTATAGTAGTTATATTCTTGTACATAGGATCCAGTATTATAGTAGTTATATTCTTGTACAAAAGAGGCAGTATTATAGTAGTTATATTTCTTTGTACATAGGAGCAGTATTATAGTAGTTATATTCTTGTACATAGAAGCAGTATTATAGTAGTTATATTCTTGTACATAGGAGGCAGTATTATAGTAGTTATATTCTTGTACATAGGAGCAGTATTTATAGTAGTTATATCTTGTTACATAAGAGGCAGTATATAGTAGTTATATTCTTGTACATAGGAGAATTATAGTAGTTATATTCTTGTACATAGGAGCAGTATTATAGCAGTTATATTCTTGTACATAGGAGCAGTATTATAGTAATTATATTCTTGTACATAGGAGCAGTATTATAGTAGTTATATTCTTGTACAGAAGAGGCAGTATTATAGTAGTTATTTTCTTGTACATAGGAGAAGTATTATAGTAGTTATATTCTTGTACATAGGAGCAGTATTATAGCAGTTATATTCTTGTACATAGGAGCAGTATTATAGTAATTATATTCTTGTACCTAGAAGCAGTATTATAGTAGTTATATTCTTGTACATAGAAGCAGTATTATAGTAGTTATATTCTTGTATATAGGAGCAGTATTATAGTAGTTATATTCTTGTACATAGGAGGCAGTATTATAGTAGTTATATTCTTATACATAGGAGCAGTATTACAGTAGTTATATTCTTGTACATAGGACCAGTATTATAGTAGTTATATTCTTGTATATAGGAGCAGTATTATAGTAGTTATATTCTTGTACATAGGAGCAGTATTATAGTAGTTATATTCTTGTACATAGGAGCAGTATTATAGTACTTATATTCTTGTACATAGGAGCAGTATTATAGTAGTTATATTCTTGTACCTAGGAGCAGTATTATAGTAGTTATATTTTTGTACATAGGAGGCAGGATTATAGTAGTTATATTCTTGTACATAGGGGCAGTATTATAGTAGTTATATTCCTGTACATAGGAGCAGTATTATAGTAAGTTATATTCTTGTACCATAGGAGCAGTATTATAGTAGTTATATTCTTGTACCTAGGAGCAGTATTATAGTAGTTATATTTTTGTACATAGGAGGCAGGATTATAGTAGTTATTATTCTTGTACATAGGGCAGTATTATAAGTAGTTATATCCTGTACATAGGAGCAGTATTACAGCAGTTATATTCTTGTACATAGGAGCAGTATTATAGTAGTTATATTCTTGTACATAGGAGCAGTATTGTAGTAGTTATATTCTTGTACATAGGAGCAGTATTATAGTAGTTATATTCTTGTACATAGGAACAGTATTATAGTAGTTATATTTTTATACATAGGAGCAGTATTATAATAGTTATATTCTTGTACATAGGAGCAGTATTATAGTAGTTATACTCTTGTACCTAGAAGCAGTATTATAGTAGTTGTATTCTTGTACATAGGAGCAGTATTATAATAGTTATATTCTTGTATATCATGGAGCAGTATTATAGTAGTTATTTTCTTGACATAGGAGCAGTATATAGTAGTTATATTCTTGTACTTAGAACAAGAGCAGTATTATAGAGTTATACTCTTGTACCTAGAAGCAGTATTATAATAGTTGTATCTTGTACATAGGAGCAGTATTATAGTAGTTAATATTCTTGTACATAGGAGCAGTATTATAGTAGTTTATATTTCTTGTACATAGGAGCAGTATTATAGTAGTTATATTCTTGTACATAGAGCAGTATTATAGTAGTAGTTATATTCTTGTACATAGGATCAGTATTATAGTAGTTATATTCTTGTACATAAGAGGCAGTATATATAGTTATATTCTGGTACATAGGAGAAGTATTATAGTAGTTATATTCTTGTACATAGGAGCAGTATTATAGCAGTTATATTCTTGTACATAGGAGCAGTATTATAGTAGTTATATTCTTGTATATAGGAGCAGTATTATAGTAGTTATTTCTTGTACATAGGAGCAGTATTATAGTAGTTATATTCTTTGTACATAGGAGCAGTATTATAGTAGTTATATCTTGTACATAGGAGCAGTATTATAGTAGTTATTATTCTTGTACATAGGAGCAGTATTATAGTAGTTATATTCTTGTATATAGGAGGCAGTATTATAGTAGTTATATTCTTGTACATAGGAGCAGTATTATAGTAGTTATATTCTTGTACATAGGAGCAGTATTATAGTAGTTATATTCTTATACATAGGAGCAGTATTATAGTAGTTATATTCTTGTACATAGGATCAGTATTATAGTAGTTATATTCTTGTACATAGGAGCAGTATTATAGTAGCTTATATTCTGGTACATAGGAGAAGTATTATAGTAGTTATATTCTTTACATAGGAGCAGTATTATAGCAGTTATATTCTTGTACATAGGAGCAGTATTATAGTAGTTATATTCTTCTACATAGGAGCAAGTATTTAATAGTAGTTATATTCTTGTACATAGAAGAAGTATTATAAGTAGTTTATAATTCTTGTATAGTAGGAGCCAGTTATATAGGTAGTTATATTCTTGGTACATAGGAGCCAGTATTATAAGTAGTTATTATTCTTGTACATAGGAGGCAGTGTTATAGTCAGTTATATCCTTCGTACATAGGAGCAGTATTATAGTAGTTATATTCTTTATATATCATTGGAAGGCAGGATTATAGTAGTTATATTCTTTGCTACAATAGGAGCAGTATTATAGTAGTTATATTCTTGTACATAGGATCCGTATTATAGTAGTTATATTCTTGTACATTGAGGCAGTATTATAGTAGTTATATTCTTTGACATAGGAGCAGTATTATAGTAGTTATATTCTTGTATATATAAGAGCAGTATTATAGTAGTTATATTCTTGTACATAGGAGAAGTATTATAGTAGTTATATTCTTGTACATAGGAGCAGTTTATAGCAGTTATATTCTTGTACATAGGAGCAGTATTATAGTAGTTATATTCTTGTACATAGGAGCAGTATTATAGTAGTTATATTCTTGCAGAAGAGGCAGTATTATAGTAGTTATATTCTTGTACATAGGAGAAGTATTATAGTAGTTATATTCTTGTACAGAGGAGCAGTATTATAGTAGTTATATTCTTGTACATCGGAGCAGTATTATAGTAGTTATATTCTTGTACATAAGAGGCAGTATTATAGTAGTTATATTCTTGTACATAGGAGAAGTATTATAGTAGTTATATTCTTGTACATAGGAGCAGTATTATAGCAGTTATATTCTTGTACATAGGAGCAGTATTATAGTAGTTATATTCTTCTACATAGGAGCAGTATTATAGTAGTTATACTCTTGTACCTAGAAGCAGTATTATAGTAGTTATATTCTTGTACATAGAAGCAGTATTATAGTAGTTATATTCTTGTATATAGGAGGCAGTATTATAGTAGTTATATTCTTGTACATAGGAGCAGTATTATAGTAGTTATATTCTTGTACATAGGAGCAGTATTATAGTAGTTATATTCTTATACATAGGAGCAGTATTATAGTAGTTATATTCTTGTACATAGGAGCAGTATTATAGTAGTTATATTCTTGTATATAGGAGCAGTATTATAGTAGTTATATTCTTGTACATAGGAGCAGTATTATAGTAGTTATATTCTTGTATATAGGAGCAGTATTATAGTAGTTATATTCTTGTACATAGGAGCAGTATTATAGTAGTTATATTCTTGTACATAGGAGCAGTATTATAGTAGTTATACTCTTGTACCTAGAAGCAGTATTATAGTAGTTGTATTCTTGTACATAGGAGCAGTATTATAGTAGTTATATTCTTGTACATAGGAGCAGTATTATAGTAGTTATATTCTTGTATATAGGAGCAGTATTATAGTAGTTTATACTCTTGTACCTAGAAGCAAGTATTATAGTAGTTGTATTCTTGTACATAGGAGCAGTATTATAGTAGTTATATTCTTGTACATAGGAGCAGTATTATAGTAGTTATATTCTTGTATATAGGAGGCAGTATTATAGTAGTTATATTCTTGTACATAGGAGCAGTATTATAGTAGTTATATTCTTGTACATAGGAGCAGTATTATAGTAGTTATATTCTTGTATATAGGAGGCAGTATTATAGTAGTTATATTCTTGTACATAGGAGCAGTATTATTAGCAAGTTATATTCTTGTACATAGGAGCAGTATTTATAGTAGTTATATTCTTGTACATAGGAGCAGTATTATAGTAGTTATATTCTTGTATATAGAGCAGTATTATAGTAGTTATATTTTGTACATAGAGGCAGTATTATAGTAGTTTATATTCTTGTACATAGGAGCAGTATTATAGTAGTTATATTCTTGTAACATAGGAGGCAGTATTATAGTAGTTATATTCTTATACATAGGAGCAGTATTATAGTAGTTAATTCTGTATATAGGAGCAGTATTATAGTAGTTATATTCTTGTACATAGGAGCAGTATTATAGTAGTTATATTCTTGTACAATAGGAGCAGTATTATAGTAGTTTATATTCTTTCTTTGCACATAGTATAGTACTTATATTCTTGTACATAGGAGCAGTATTTATAGTAGTTATATTCTTGTACATAGAGAGTTATATAGTATTTATAAGTTATATTCTTGTACATAGGGCCAGTATTATATAGTAGTTATATTCTTGTACATAGGAGCAGTATTATAGTAGTTATATTCTTGTACATAGGTAGCAGTATTATAGTATAGAAAGTACATAGGAGCAGTATTATAGTAGTTATAATATTTTATTAGTAGTATTTCTTGCATATGAGCAGTATTATAGTAATTATATTCTTGTATATAGGAGGCAGTATAGTAGTTATATTCTATAACAGTAGGAGTTTATATCTGTAAGCAGTATAGTTCTTATACATAGGAGCAGTATATAGTAGTTGTATTCTTGTACATAGGAGCAGTATTATAGTAGTATATTCTTGTATATAGGAGCAGTATTATAGTAGTTATTCTTGTACATAGCAGATTATAGTAGTATTATATGTAGTTATATTCTTGTACATAGAGCAGTATTATAGTAGCTTATATTCTTGTACATAGGAGCAGTATTATAGTAGTTATATAATATATTCTTGTACATTGAGCAGTATTATAGTAGTTATATTCTTGTACATAGGATAGTATTCTTATAGTAGTTTATTCTTGTACATAGGAGAAGTATTATAGTAATATATTCTTGTACATAGGAGCAGTATTATAGTAGTTATATCTTGTATTATATACCATAGGAGCAGTATTATAGTAGTTATATTCTTGTACATAAAAGTATTATAGTAGTTATATTCAGTATTATAGTAGTTATATTCTTGTACATAGGAGCATATTATAGTAGTTATATTTCTGTACATAGGAGCAGTATTATAGTAGTATTTAGTCATAGTCTAATAGTAGCATAGTACCTAGAAGCAGTATTATAGTAGTTATATTCTTGTAACATAGAAGCAGTATTATAGTAGTTATATTCTTGTACATAGGAGCAGTATTATAGTAGTTATATTCTTGTACATAGGAGCAGTATTATAGTAGTTATATTCTTGTACATAGGAGGCAGTATTATAGTAGTTATATTCGTGTACATAGGAGGCAGTATTATAGTAAGTTTATTCTTGTACATAGGACAGTATTATAGTATTTATTTTCTGTACATAGGAGCAGTATTATAGTAGTTTATTCTTACATAGGAGCATATTATAGTAGTTATATTCTTTGTAACATAGGGCAGTATTATAGTAGTTATATTCTTGTACATAGGAGCAGTATTATAGTAGTTATATTCTTGTACATAGGAGCAGTATCTATAGTAGTTATATTCTTGTACATAGAAGCAGTATTATAGTAGTTATATTCTTGTACATAGGAGCAGTATTATAGTAGTTATATTCTTGTACAAAGGAGCAGTATTATAGTAGTTATATTCTTGTACATAGGAGAAGTATTATAGTAGTTATATTCTTGTACATAGGAGCAGTATTATAGTAGTTATATTCTTATACATAGGAGCAGTATTATAGTAGTTATATTCTTGTACATAGGATCAGTATTATAGTAGTTATATTCTTGTACATAAAAGGCAGTATTATAGTAGTTATATTCTTGTACATAGGAGGCAGTATTATAGTAGTCGTATTCTTGTACATAGGAGGCAGTATTATAGTATAATCTATTAATTATTTCTTATAAATAAGGTGAAGTATTTTAGCGAATACAGCTGTTATGGGTTTCATTTTTGTTTTTTCAAGTCAGTAATTGTATATGATTGCAGAGTATCAATTTATCTGAGCTACTAAACCATGAAAAATCTTCCTCCACTTCTTATGGCAGGTTACAACATAAAGCTATAGAATGGTCTATATACTGATCATGCGTACTTACAGATATGACACATTCAGGACTGCAGTATATAGCTTCTGTATCATTCATACCATGGTCCTTCTGGTTCACATTAACATTTTTTTTTCTTTTTCTGAAAAGGATTATGAGTATTATACATAAAGTAATAATAATTACACATTAAAACTAATGCATTGGAACCGAAACAGAATAAGCACATGTGAATGTAGTCATATGGCCGAAGCTCTTCTAAATAATGACTGAAAACTATGCCAGCTAGCTATGATCTGGCATAGACTTTAGCCAGAGTAAGCATTTAGTTTATGATGAGGTCTACGCCTTGCCATAAATTTACTGCATGCTCTGGCTGCACATGGCCCATCAAGATAGACGTAGAACAGCCCAGTTTCGTCAAATCAGGGCCTTCCATCTCCATTGCTTTAATTTGTAGGATTTTTGGAAACATTTACTGTGCAAATTAACTACATAATGTGGTGACCACAGTTTTTCCTCTATTGCTTCGAGCACCATGGTAGCTCTCTAAACATACAATTTCTCATATCTCAGCTTTCTGGATTGTAGAAAAACTGTAGGGAAGGGATAAATGTTGGTAAATATCTGGGCCAAATTAACTAGGTTGGAGGGAAGTTGATTTTGCTGTGATTCATACTGTAGACCAGAGATAAAGGTTGCTGCTCTAACTCAATATAAAAATACCCTTGTCAAACCACCCCCATCTACAGCCCTGGTTGCATGTATATATTTAGATGTAAAAAAACATTGGCACCGGACTTACTTTCTAAAGTACACGATAAGTAATGCTCCAATCACCATTACCAGCAAAAGAAAAAGTGCTCCACCAACCACAGGCATTATCACAGAGCTAGACTGGGTCTTTGTGCCTAAAAACAAAACAAAAAAAAAAAGTTAGTAAATGTAAAAATGACTGTTGGTCAGAGCAACCGGAAAAACCAAATGTCCAAAGATCAAAGTACCCCCTGCTCCAGGATTGCCCTGGTTTGTTCAGAGGCTGAAAAACAGCTTTATCAGACAATCAGGAGGAAATATTCCAACAGGTTCTTATATTCAGACCTTTTTTTTTTCAGTGGCCAACAAAAAGGTATTACAGACACAAGCCAGTAATGTACACTATAAAGAGAATACATGGAGAATATGAGTTCATAATGGGATATGTTTTAGGGACTTTGATCAGGTAAAGCATATAGGAAGAGTGAAAGAGTGAGAGACTGGTCACTCAAAACCCACTAAAATATCCTGCAATATCCTAAAATATGAACAGAGAGCTTAAAATATATATATATAGACAGTACAGGCCAAAAGTTTGGACACACCTTCTCATTCAAAGAGTTTTCTGTATTTTCATGACTATAAAAATTGTAGATTCACACTGAAGGCATCAAAACTATGAATTAACACATGTGGAATTATATACTTAACAAAAAAGTGTGAAACAACTGTAAATATGTCTTACATTCTTCAAAGTAGCCACCTTTTGCTTTGATTACTGCTATGCACACTCTTGGCATTCTCTTGATGAGCTTCAAGAGGTAGTCACCTGAAATGGTATTCCAACAGTCTTGAAGGAGTTCCCAGAGATGCTTAGCACTTGTTGGCCCTTTTGCTTTCACTCTTTGGTCCAGCTCACCCCAAACCATCTCGATTGGGTTCAGGTCTGGTGACTGTGGAGGACTCTTATTTTTTTGCTACTTTTATTTTTATTTTGGGGAAAGGAGGGTGATTTGAATTCTTATGTTTTTTTATTTATTTTTTAAACTTTTTATTTCATTATTTTACACTATTTTATAGTTCCCATAGAGAACTATAACAAGGATCTGATTGCTTATATCATAGACTCCAATGCACTTACATTGGCGTCTATGGTGATTTTACTAGTTTCCTATGGAGCTCTATTACAGGCAAGGGCTCCATAGGAAATATTATGCAACAGCCTCCTGCCATTCATAAAGGCAGGGGCTGCTGCAGACATGTTCCCGCTCCTTTGATCGCCACACTGGGGAGCTGTAGCAACACTGGAAGCGTGTGCTTCCGGTGTTTCATGCGCTTGGATGCAGTGGTCAGGATTGACCACAGCATCCGAGGGATAAAATGTCCACGATCGGCATTACTGCCTGTTGCGGACATCAGCCACGGGTGTCAGCTGTAGGAATCATCTTTAAAGACCTGTCCAGCGCCGTTCTAGTACAGCACTGGGCAGGAAGGGGTTAATCTTGAAGGTTAACCCCTCCATACTAGCAACCCTAACATAGCAACTATAGATTTAAATCTACCATCATTGATCCACACAAAGCAGTTAGAAAAGCTATGTAAGACGCGTGGTAACAAAATCATCTTAACGAAAGATATTCTATCCGCAAACCCAATTGGCATTTTGATCAAGGCCTTTACGCGTTTATGAATATCTCAAAAAAGCAGCAATCAGGGTTACATTCTTCCCTGGGTCACTACAAATAAGAGAGGGGACAATGTACATCCCTGCCGTGCCCTTCGTCTTATTGCGAAAGGAGACAAAACCGTATTGTTCAACTTCACTCTTGCCACCAGCTTATTATATAATACTGTACAGTACCTTAACCTACTTAAGCTCAGAATTAATCCCGCAGTACTCCAAAAGTAACCAAAGATAAGGTCATTCTAAGTTAACAAAAGCTTTAGAAATGTCTAAAGATAGAATTGACATGTCACCCTCACCTAAACGGAACCTTATGCACATCTGTAGATTCAAGTAAAGGCAACGTAAATTATAATTAATAGATCTATTTGCCATAAACCCATTCTGGTCTTTATGTATAACGTAACTGGAATAACCTTAGCCAACCGTTTGGCCAAGATCTTAGCTGATAACTATGAATCAAAATTCATAAGTAATACAGGTCTATAAGACCCTATATCTTCCTGTGGTTTACCTGCTGTGGTAATGTGTGTGGGAAAGTAGTGGAGGCAGTGTATATCTCACCCAGGCTCCTCAGAGCATAGTCTGCTGGAGCTTTTTCTATAAGTTTAGATGGGCTGGATTTCTTTGGTCTGGGAGATAGATTTGGTAGTGGGATTTCCCAGTCCACACCCCTCCATTACAGGTTTTTCCTCTAGCCTGATGTGATTCCAGGTGAGGCCTGTAGGGGTCATCACTGGGCATTAGAGATGAGCGAATCTATTCGCCGCTTCATATATTCGTTACGAGTCTTTGTTTTTTCCTACGCCGAAGCGAATCCGAATCTTTTCAGATTCGCTTTGTACGAATCTTCTTAAATCGTGTACGCTAACGATAGGTACACATTATATAATTTGTACGCTAATGCTACACATCTGATAATTTGTACTCTAATCCATATGTATTCAGTTAAATAGTGTACTTTTACTGTATGTTTATTATTTGTGCCGGGCCTAGCGTCGTGCGTACATATGACGTAATCACGAGACAATAATACGCTAAAGATCGTACGCATTTTGTGCGCTCATGTGTATGTATTCACAGTAATGTTCGCAGAACACAAATATTCTTCAATGCAACTTGGAGGACGGCGCGCACATAGGAAGATTCCCCACAGCGCCCCCTCTGCTGGAGCGAGAATCTTCCTATGTGCGCCCAGTCCTCCTCCTCCTCCTGTGATGTGCGGAGCTGCTGGGAAGATATAAGTATGTCTGTGTATGTGTATGTCTGTGTGTATGTCTGTGTGTATGTATCTGTCATGTGTGGTGTGCTGTGGACGGATCCGTCATGAACTTCATTGAAAGTCAATGGAGGAGGGATCCGTTTACGGAGTGTGTCACACCAAACGGATCCGTCCCCATTGACTTCCATGTCATTCCGGATCCATCTTGGTGCATATAAACAGTAAGGAGAGCAAACCGCAGCATGTTGTGGTTTGCTCTCCGGTCTGAAGACTGAACGGAATGCTTTCAGGAGCATTCCGTTGTCTTCAGTTCAATTTTGTCCCTATTGACAATGAATGGGGACAAAACTGAAGCGTCATATTCCGGTATAGAGCCCTTATGACGGAACTCAATACCGGAATTGTAAAACGCAAGTGTGAAAGTAGCCTTAGAAAGGTGCATAATGTAATTTGTAGTGAATGCAATCTTCTTATCAAAGACTGTATCCTATACCCTCTCCAACTGACCCAGGACAGGAAGCCAGTTACTGCTCTATTCATACCTATGGGACTGAAAGTAAGGCTCCCATAGGAATACATACTAGACTTCCTATCCACACATAAGATGCTGTGTGAGTTGGTGAGTCTGATTGCTGGTCACATGACACAGATTAGAAACATCAGGGTGATATAACTCACAAATACAGCCACTGGTAAGAAAATGACATTCACTACAGATTGTCATCATGTACATTTCTAGCAGGACAATAACATTTTTTGTGGGAGTTCTTCTTTAAGGAAGAGCTGAACATCATCTCTTGCAACTCCTTTAGCACCTTTGGGGCCATTAACTTTCGATCTTCCTCTTTGGATATTTTAGGAATATTAATGCTATTCCGAAACCACTTAATTTCATGTAGATCAAATCCTTTAGAAGAAGTATAAATAGACGTATACTAATTTCTAAACATCTCATTAATAACCCCCTGTTCTTAACTGATTGTGCCCTTCACTGTCTTTAAATATATTAAACTCTTTTTTTCCTGACCTTTAGTCAGAGATATTAAACGGGTTGTCTCACTTCTGCAAATGGAATTTATCATGTAGAGGAAGTTAATACAAGGCACTTACTAATGTATTGTGATTCTTCATCATTCATTTTTCAATCACATTATGCACTGCTCGTTTCCATGGTTATGGCCACCCTACAATCCAGCTGCAGTGGCTGTGCTTGCACAATATAGGAAAAAGCAATGGCCTGTGTGTGCTCTCTCGGTCCCGGGCCCGGCTCTTTTGCCTATAGTGTGTAAATTGGCAGGACTATGTTCTCATCACGGGCATCTATGCCTCTTTTGATGCAACCCGTTATCTTATTGGCCTTGGCAGCAGCTGTCTGACACTGGTTTCTACAGTTTCGTTGACTGTCCACTAAAATTCCTAAGTCCTTTTCTGTGTCATTATTACCCTGTGTTTTACCATTTAGTATGTACTGGTGACTTGCATTATTCCTTCCCATATGCATAACTTTACATTTGTCAATGTTAAAACCTCATCTGCCACTTCTCTGCCCAAGCCTCCAGTCTATCCAGATCCATCTGTAGCAGTGCACTGTCCTCTTCTGTGTTAATTACTTTACACAGTTTAGTGTCATCAAAAATTGATATTTTACTGTACAAGCCTTCTACAAGATCATTAATAAATATATTGAAGAGAATAGGACCCAATACAGACCCCTGTGGTACCCCACTAGTGACAGTGACCCAATCTGAGTATGTACCATTAATAACCACCCTCTGTTTTCTATGACTGAGCCAGTTACTTACCCACATACAGACATTTTCTCCCAGGCCAAGCCTTCTCATTTTGTATACTAACCTTTTATGTGGTACAGTGTCAAATGCTTTGGAGAAGTCCAGATATACGACATCCATTGATTTGCCACGGTCCAGTCTAGAACTTACCTCCTCATAGGAACTGATTAAATTATTTTGACATAAAGGTATGAAGCCATGAAGGTATGGTGTTCTTTGCTTATTTTCATTGAGGTACTCCAAGATCGAATCCTTAGAAAACCTTTAAACAGTTTACCCACAACAGATGTTAAACTTACCGGCCTATAGTTTCCAGGCTCTGTTTTTTAACCCTTTTTGAATATTAGAACTACATTTGGTAATGGACAATTCCGTGGAACACTCCCTGTCAGTATAGAGTCCTTTAATATTAAAAATAAGGGTCTGGCTACGACATCAATTAATTCTTAGGATACGGGGGTGTATGCCATCTAGTCCCAGCAATTTGTCTATTTTAATCTTTTTAAGACGCTGCTAAACTTCTTCCTCAGTAAATACAGTGGAGAAAAAAACATGTAATATCTTTGCTTTCTCCTCATCACTCTCTACAACTCACCCCTCATTACTCTGTAACAGGCAGACACATTGTTTTTTTCTTGTTCCTTAAACTTTTATTCCCATATGGTATGTACCTCTCACAATGAGAGTTTAGGATGGTTTTAAAAATATCCCATTTTGTGGCTGTATTTGTATTTTTGAGGACTTTGTCCCAGTTAGTTAGGCCTACGGCCTCTCTTAGCTGGTCAAATTTAGCTTTTTTGAAGTTTGATATTTTTGTTCCTCCCTGAAGAAACCCTTTTTTTGAATTAGAATTGGAAGGTTATTATTTTGTGGTCACTTTAATTGTCCCCCAACCTGCACATCTGTTGTTCTGTCAGGTCTATTGGTTAATACTAAGTCCAGTATGGCCGTCCCTCTAGTCGGGTCCTGAACCAGTTGGGAAAGGTAATTGTCTTTGGTTATTGCCAAGAACCTGTTTCCTTTATGAGATATACAGGTTTCAGTTTCCCAGTCTATATCTGAGTAGTTGAAATCCCCCATAATAATGACATCATTATGATTTGCCACCTCATCTACTGTATTTTCCTTAGTAGTAGATTTTCTGTGGAATCTGGTATATTAAGTGGCTTATAACAAACTCCTTTTAGTATTTTATTATTGTTTTTGGCTCCATTTATTTCTACCCACAGTGACTCCACATCTTCATGTCCCTCACTTATATCTTCCCGCAGTGTAGGCTTTAGGCATGACTTTACATAAAGGCAGACCCCTCCCCCTCTCCGGTTTTGATAATCTTTTTCTAAACAGACTGTAACCCTGTACGTTAACTGCCCAGTCATAGGTATCATCCAGCCATGTCTTAGTTATTCCTACTGTCATAGCTATCATCCAGCCATGTCTCAGTTATCCCCACTGTCATAGCTATCATCCAGCCATGTCTCAGTTATTCCCACTATCATAGCTATCATCCAGCCATGTCTCAGTTATTCCCACTATCATAGCTATCATCCAGCCATGTCTCAGTTATTCCCACTGTCATAGCTATCATCCAGCCATGTCTCAGTTATCCCCACTATCATAGCTATCATCCAGCCATGTCTCAGTTACTCCCACTATGTCATAGCTATCATCCAGCCATGTCTCAGTTATTCCCACTATGTCATAGCTATCATCCAGCCATGTCTCAGTTACTCCCACTATGTCATAGCTATCATCCAGCCATGTCTTAGTTATTCCTACTATGTAATAGTCCTCCTCAGACATTACTATGTACTTCCAGTTCACAAGTTTTATTAGTCAGGCTTCTGGTGTTAGTATACATAAAATTAAGAGGTTTTTGTATATTTTTTATGCTTTTCCTTATGAACAGTTCCAGTCACTCATTCTATTCCTCCCCCAGTTCCATTACCTCATCCCAGGTCTCTATCTGCACTATCTTCCCCTCTTATGTACATTACCCTCCCCCCTAGTTCCTAATTTAAACACTTCTCCAACCTTCTAGCCATCTTCTCCCCCAAAACACCTGCACCTTCCCCACTGAGGCTCATCCCTATGACAGAGTCTGCAGCTGACAGAGAAGTCGGCCCAGTTCTCCAGGAACCCAATCCTTTCCTTCCTACACCAGTTCTTGAGCCATAATCTCCCACTGCCTTTCTGGTGTGGCTCATGGTACAGGTAGTATTTTGAAAAATACTACCTTTGAGGTCCTTGCCCTGAGCTTGTGACTTAAATCCATGCAACCATTTTTTAAGGACGCTCCACCTACCTCTTTGTCATTGGTTCCAATATGGACCATGACTGCTGGATCTTCTCCAGCCCCTCCCAGTAATATATCAATCCAATCCACAATATGTCAAACTTGAGCGCCAGGAAGGCAACACACCGTTCAACGATCCCAGTCTTTGTGGCAGATCATCCTAGCTGTACCCCTAATAATTGAGCCTCCCACTCAGCTAGCTACCTCGCTTTCCTGATTCCTAATACTAGCACCCTCCCCCGCATCTACCCCATAGAGTGCCTTCTCAGTGAGCAGCAAACTCTTTTCTAAATTGGTAAAAATAATATAATAAACTTGCAGCACTTCCTGAATCACTTTGCAGTTCTTCATCCTTTATTCCATCTTTAAAACATGTGGGCTCTCACACAGTATATGACAAAGGCTGTTTTGAGGAATAAGGATCCAGAAATTTCCGGCATGGGAAGTCACTCCTGAATTTAAAGTTACATGAGAATTGGTCCTATTACAATGTTCCAAGATTTTATTGAACATGATGCTTAATGATTAGAGATGAGCGAGTAGTGTTCGATCGAGCCGGTATTCGATCGAATACTACGCTATTCGGCATACTCGATTTCAATCGAATATAACGGCGATGGCGCACTTAGAATTCGTTTCCCCTCCCACCTTCCCTGGCGCTCTTTTTCCACCAATCAACATGCAGGGGGGGTATGACAGGCACGCTGAGCATGCTGGCAGCGCGAAAACAGCGTCTACATGGATTGGCTGGAAAAACCATGTGACCTCGAATATTAAAAACTCAGCTCTTCCTGTTCGTACGCATATGCTGCGTGAACTTAGTCAGGGACAGAGGCTGGAGAAGGGACAGACAGGTTTTAGCAGTTGGACAGGCAGGAGCGTGATTAAAAGCCCTTATCAGGGCTACTATAGTGCACTACAGTGATAGCTTTACTACAAGATACACTTTACAGAGAACGGCTGCCGTATTCAGGGATAGCTGCTGGAGTAGGGACAGAGAGAGGCATTAGTGGTGTATTAGGTGCTCTGCTACATACCAAACTATATTTGGCACTACTGTTCTGCGTTCTTTTTGGCTGAAAAACCTGTTATATAACTAGTGTGTATATGCACCCATCTGATCTGGCAGTATACGGCTGTGAATTTTAATTTTTTTTTTAAATACAGTTTATTTGGCTCTAGTGTTCTGGTTCTGTGTGCCTGCAATACCCTTTTTGTATACCAGGTGTAAATACCCACCGTCTGTACAGTTAGTACACGGCTGTGTACCTTGAAATATACAATATCTAGGCCTTTTAATTGGCCACTGTACTGTGCGTTCTCTTGCTAAATTATTTCACATACCTGGTGTAAATACCCACCGTCTGTACAGTTAGTACACGGCAGTGTACCTTGAAATATACAATATCTAGGCCTTTTAATTGGCCACTATACTGTGCGTTCTTCTGCTAAATTATTTCACATACCTGGTGTAAATACCCACCGTCTGAGCAGTTAGTACACGGCTGTGTACCTTGAAATATACAATATCTAGGCCTTTTAATTGGCAACTATACTGTGCGTTCTCTTGCTAAATTATTTCACATACCTGGTGTAAATACCCACCGTCTAAGCAGTTAGTACAAGGCTGTGTACCTTGAAATATACAATATCTAGGCCTTTTAATTGGCCACTATACTGTGCGTTCTCTTTGCTAAAATTATTTTATATACCTGGTGTAAAATACCCAACGTCTGAGCAGTTAGTACACGGCTGTGTACCTTGAAATATACAATATCTAGGCCTTTTAATTGGCCACTATACTGTGCGTTCTCTTGCTAAATATTTTAAAAACCTGGTGTAAATACCCACCGTCTGAGCAGTTAGTACACGGCTGTGTACCTTGAAATATACAATATCTAGGCCTTTTAATTGGCCACTGTACTGTGCGTTCTTTGCTAAATTATTTCACATACCTGGTG
>ONZH01014053.1:0-30035 GCA_900303285.1 Rhinella marina | reverse complement strand
GGCCGTGAACAAGGTCTAGATTTAGACCGAAACGTTGGCCAATGTCCACAGATTGAATTTTGGATGGATCAAATAAATTACTAAAAGTTTGAAATCTATTGAGTGCCGTGGTCTCTACTACATTTGCATACAATTATACCACAGAGCACCAACCACAAGCTAGGAGTGCCGACCAACTATACCCCTATATATAGAGATCGTCCAGACATATCTATAGAGATCGTCCAGACATATCTATAGAGATTGTCCAGCCATGTCTATAGAGATCATCCAGCCATGTCTATGGAGATCGTCCAGCATAGAGATCATCCAGGTCTATAGAGATCATCCAGCCATGTCTATGGAGATTGTCCAGCCATGTCTATGGAGATCATCCAGCCATGTCTATGGAGGTCGTTCAGCCATGTCTATGGAGATCATCCAGCCATGTCTATAGAGATCATCCAGCCATGTCTATAGAGATGTCATCGTCCAGCCCATCAGCCATGTCTAAGAGATCATCCAGCCATGTCTATGGAGATCATCCAGCCATGTCTTATGGTCATCAGCCATTCTATGGAGGTCGTTCAGCCATGTCTATGGAGTCGTTCAGCCATGTCAGTTCGTTCAGCCATGTCTATAGAGATCATCCAGCCATGTCTATGGAGATCATCCAGCCATGTCTATGGAGATTCATCCCGCCATGTCTTATGGAGATCATCCAGCCATGTCTATAGAGATCATCCAGCCATGTCTATGGAGATCATCTAGCCATGTCTATGGAGATCATCTAGCCATGTCTATGGAGGTCGTTCAGCCATGTCTATAGAGATCATCCAGCCATGTCTATAGAGATCATCGCCGCCATGTCTATGGAGATCATCCAGCCATGTCTATGGAAATCATCCAGCCATGTCTATAGAGATCATCCAGCCATGTCTATGGAGATTGTCCAGCCATGTCTATGGAGATCATCTAAGCCATGTCTATAGAGATCATCCAGCCATGTCTATAGAGATCATCCAGCCATGTCTATAGAGATCGTCCAGCCATGTCTATAGAGATCATCCAGACATGTCTATGGAGATCATCAACCTATGTCTATGGAGATCGTCCAGCCATGTCTATAGAGAACATCCAGCCATGTCTATAGAGATCATCCAGCCATGTCTATAGAGATCATCCAGACATGTCTATAGAGATCATCCAGCCATGTCTATAGAGATCATCCAGCCATGTCTATAGAGATCATCCAGCCATGAGTCCAGCCATGTCTATGGAATACGTCCAGCCATGACTATGGAGATCATCCAGCCATGTCTATGGAGATCATCCAGCCATGTCTATAGAGATCATCCAGCCATGTCTATAGAGATCATCCAGCCATGTCTATAGAGATCATCCAGCCATGTCTATAGAGATCATCCAGCCATGTCTATAGAGATCATCCAGCCATGTCTATAGAGATCATCCAGCCATGTCTATAGAGATCATCCAGCCATGTCTATAGAGATCATCCAGCCATGTCTATAGAGATCATCCAGCCATGTCTATAGAGATCATCCAGCCATGTCTATAGAGATCATCCAGCCATGTCTATGGAGATCATCCAGACATGTCTATAGAGATCATCCATCCATGTCTATAGAGATCATCCATCCATGTCTATAGAGATCATCCAGACATGTCTATAGAGATCATCCAGCCATGTCTATGGAAATCATCCAGCCATGTCTATAGAGATCATCCAGCCATGTCTATGGAGATTGTCCAGCCATGTCTATGGAGATCATCTAGCCATGTCTATAGAGATCATCCAGCCATGTCTATAGAGATCATCCAGCCATGTCTATGGAGATCGTCCAGCCATGTCTATAGAGATCGTCCAGCCATGTCTATAGAGATCATCCAGACATGTCTATGGAGATCATCAACCTATGTCTATGGAGATCGTCCAGCCATGTCTATAGAGAACATCCAGCCATGTCTATGGAGATCATCCAGCCATGTCTATGGAGATCATCCAGACATGTCTATAGAGATCATCCATCCATGTCTATAGAGATCATCCAGACATGTCTATAGAGATCATCCAGCCATGTCTATGGAAATCATCCAGCCATGTCTATAGAGATCATCCAGCCATGTCTATGGAGATTGTCCAGCCATGTCTATGGAGATCATCTAGCCATGTCTATAGAGATCATCCAGCCATGTCTATAGAGATCATCCAGCCATGTCTATAGAGATCATCCAGCCATGTCTATGGAGATTGTCCAGCCATGTCTATGGAGATTCATCTAGCCATGTCTATAGAGATCATCCTAGCCATGTCTATAGAGATCATCCAGCCATGTCTATGGAGATCGTCCAGCCATGTCTATAGAGATCGTCCAGCCATGTCTATAGAGATCATCCAGACATGTCTATGGAGATCATCAACCTATGTCTATGGAGATCGTCCAGCCATGTCTATAGAGAACATCCGGCCATGTCTATAGAGAACATCCGGCCATGTCTATAGAGATCATCCAGACATGTCTATGGAGATCATCAACCTATGTCTATGGAGATCGTCCAGCCATGTCTATAGAGATCATCCAGCCATGTCTATAGAGATCATCCAGCCATGTCTATAGAGATCATCCGGCCATGTCTATAGAGATCATCCACCCATGTCTATGGAGATCATCCAGCCATGTCTATGGAGATCATCCAGCCATGTCTATAGAGATCATCCAGCCATGTCTATAGAGATCATCCAGCCATGTCTATGGAGATCATCCAGCCATGTCTATGGAGATCATCCAGCCATGTCTATAGAGATCATCCAGCCATGTCTATGGAGATCATCCAGCCATGTCTATAGAGATCATCCAGACATGTCTATGGAGATCATCCAGCCATGTCTATGGAGATCATCCAGCCATGTCTATGGAGATCATTCAGCTATATCTATAAAGATCATCCAGCCATGTCTATAGAGATCATACAGCCATGACTTAAACAAGTTGGACAAAAAGTGTCAGTGGTCCCTCTTGTAAATTTAAATCATGCTTGATGTGTCAGAAGAAGAGCAGCAAGTGTCAGAACGTATCACTTGTCACAGAAACTGTTTCTTCCTCTTTACGTGCTGTATGACCTCGCAGGGCGCCTTCCTGGCTTCATTTTCCACAGTGCCCTGGCCCCATAATTGTGACCTCCAACCCGGTAACAGTGACCTTAACAACACCCTGCCCACTTAACAGTGACACCCACACAGGGGCATACATAGAAATCACTGGCCCCCATAGCAAGAATCTAAATTTGGCCCCCATGCCCCATTAATAGCACATCCCAATACCCATTCCAGGTCTCTCCCTTTGCTCCATGAACTGTGCTTGCTGCTGCGTGTTATACTGTGTGCCATCAGGGCCGGACTGGACGCCATCTGGGGACTCCTGAAGGCAGCGCAAGCGTCCTGGACCTGGTGGTTCATCCGGCCACACTTCAGGTTCTGTTTTAGGTACCAGCTGCTTAGAAAGGAGGGTAACCCCGGTCACAAAGGGGCCTTTCAGGGACGCCATGGGGGTGTACTCCACCTGATCCCCCACGTACAGACTGTGACGAGGTTGTGGCAGGTACAGCCGTTTCACCGACCTGTGGCCCACAAAATACTCCTTTCTGTCCTCATCGTCTGCCAGGAAGCCAGACCCTCTCTCAACGGAAAATCACAGGATCGTTCCCTTTCAGCGTTCCAATGCAGGATCTCCCAGCCTAGGGTGGTCGAGTACCTGGATGACCCAGTCTTCCATAGCGTTTTTATAGTCCCAGAAGGTCTGCGCATGGGCCGTCACCGATGGTGGCACAATCGGGTTCTGCCTTATGGAAGGTGTTCTAGTGGATATCCTCCTTGGCGGCAAAGTGGACGCTCCAGCCGCCTCAACCGCATGAGCCACAGCAGATGCTCCAGCCACACTATATGCTCCAGCCACCTCCGCCGCACCAGCCACAGCTGAGCAGTTCCCTTGCTTGATGTTCAGGGCCTGTTATGACATCATCAAAGGTCCTTTAGCTTTCTCAATTGACAATAAGAATTCCTGACTGAAGCTGAACAGTATTGAAGGTAATTAGGGGGCAGGGCCTATCCTCCACTGCAGGCTTCCTCCCTCTATGGGAGGTACACCGCTGCATCCACATCGCCACACCCCCTTAACAGTGACCACCACAGCACCCTGCCCATTTAAGAGCACACCTCCCAACTTTTGAAAAGAAGGAAGAAGGCAAAGCTCACCTTGGCCAATTTTTTTATACTAGGCCAAACCTCTAACTCCGCCCAAAACATAACTACACACTAAATCCCAATCAGTACCCTAAATGTCCCCACATAGTAATTATTCCCCCTTTATGCCACCACATAGTATTTATGCCCACATTGTGACCCCTTCAGCATAGTCATGCCAACATGTGCTCCCTTCATAGTAGTGAGGCCCACATGTGCCTCTTTCACAGTACTTATGCCCAGATATGTGCCCCCTCACAGTAGTTATGGCCAGATATGTGCCCCCTCACGGTAGTTATGGCCAGATATGTGCTCCCTCACGGTAGTTATGGCCAGATATGTGCTCCCTCACGGTAGTTATGGTCAGATATGTGCCCCCTCACAGTAATTATCACTGATAGGGGCCCCTCACCAGTAGTTATGGCCAGATATGTGCTCCCTCACGGTAGTTATGGCCAGATATGTGCTCCCTCACGGTAGTTATGGCCAGATATGTGCTCCCTCATGGTAGTTATGGCCAGATATGTGCTCCCTCACGGTAGTTATGGCCATATATGTGCCCCCTCACAGTAATTATCACTGATAGGGGCCCCTCACAGTAGTTTTGGCCAGATGTGTTCCCCCTCACAGTAGTTATGTCCAGATATGTGCCCCCTCACAGTAGTTATACCAGATATTTGCCTCTTCACTGTAGTTATGTCCAGATATGTGCCCCCTCACAGTAGTTATGGCCAGATGTGTTCCCCCTCACAATAGTTATGCCCAAATGTGTGCCCCCTCACAATAGTTATGCCCTGATATGTTCACCCTCACAGTAGTTTTGCCCTGATATGCACCCCCTCACAGTAGTTATGCCAGATATGTGCCCTCTCACAGTAGTCATGCCCACATGTGCCCCCTTTACAGTAGTTATGGCCTGATATGTGCCTCCTCACAATAGTTATTCCAGGCATGTGCCCCCTCATAGTAGTTATGCCGACCTTGTGTTCCCTTCACGGTAGTTTTGCACAGACACGTTCCCTCTCACAATAGTTATGCCCAGATATGTGCCTCCTTCACAGGAAGTGAAGAAAATAAACTGCATACTAATCTGGTTCCTCCAGTGATCTGCACTCCCCAGCAGCAGCAGCAGGCAGGATACAAATCGACTACTCTGGTCTGTGTAGGAGGAGGAGGAGCACAGCTGACGCACATCCCTGTCCCCTGCCCAGACCAGGAGTGTGGAGTATTAGTGGGGGGGGAGTAATGGTGAAGCATACAGCACTCTGCTTCATCATTACAGGCAACTTTCACTGCATCCTATGGATGCAGAGACAGCTGCCTGTGGGCGGGACATAGCTCCCCTGTACTGGGACAGCGGGACAGCCATTGAAATTCGAGATGGCTGGGAGGTATGTAACAGTGTGCGCCACAGAACCCACCTACTTAAAGGTGACCTATAGAGTTGTTAAGTAGGCCTGGTTTAAAACTTTGTTTATGTCAAAAGTGAAGGACGTCCGAGCTTCTACTGAATAATAAGGGTCATGTGACTGTGTGTATGGCAGTTAAGATATGAGTGAAGGACCTCCGAGCTTCTACTGAATAATAGGGGTCATGTGACTGTGTGTATGGCAGTTAAGATATGAGTGAAGGACCTCCGAGCTTCTACTGAATAATAAGGGTCATGTGACTGTGTGTATGGCAGTTAAGATATGAGTGAAGGACCTCCGAACTTCTAGTGAATAATAGGAGTCATGTGACTGTGTGTACGGCAGTTAAGATATGAGTGAAGGACCTCCGAGCTTCTACTGAATAATAGGGGTCATGTGACTGTGTGTACGGCAGTTAAGATATGAGTGAAGGACCTCCAGACTTCTACTGAATAATAGGGGTCATGTGACTGTGTGTACGGCAGTTAAAGATATGAGTGAAGGACCTCCGAGCTTCTTACTGAATAATAGGGGGTCATGTGACTGTGTGTACGGCAGTTAAGATATGAGTGAAGGACCTCCGAGCTTCTACTGAATAATAGGGTCATGTGATTGTGTGTACGGCAGTTAAGATATGAGTGAAAGGACCTCCGAACTTCTACTGAATAATAGGGGTCATGTGACTGTGTGTACGGCAGTTAAGATATGAGTGAAGGACCTGCGAGCTTCTACTGAATAATAGGAGTCATGTGACTGTGTGTACAGCAGATAAGATATGAGTGAAGGACCTCCAAACTTCTAGTGAATAATAGGGGTCATGTGACTGTGTGTACGGCAGTTAAGATATGAGTGAAGGACCTCCGAGCTTCTAGTGAATAATAGGAGTCATGTGACTGTGTGTACGGCAGTTAAGATATGAGTGAAGGACCTCCGAACTTCTAGTGAATAATAGGAGTCATGTGACTGTGTGTACGGCAGTTAAGATATGAGTGAAGGACCTCCGAGCTTCTACTGAATAATAGGGGTCATGTGACTGTGTGTACGGCAGTTAAGATATGAGTGAAGGATCTGCGAGCTTCTACTGAATAATAGGAGTCATGTGACTGTGTGTACGGCACTTAAGATATGAGTGAAGGACCTCCGAGCTTCTAGTGGCTATTATGGGTTATGTGATGGTTTCATATTTGCATTTTATGGGAATATCTCAAGAACTGTACGTCCTAGAGAGGTTTTCTAACACCTTTCTAAGAATCTAATGTACCTATGTGCCAAACCTGAGAAAAAAATGGGGGTTAGTCAGCACATCCCAGTGCGCAGATGTATGTCACCATGGCTGAAAGCACAAAACCAAAAACACAATGCCCCAGAACTCTGCAAACACAAATAATAAAGTAAATACAACAGTGCCATACTCACTATAGAAAATGTAAACTGTGAACGCTACGTTATAAAAGTGATTCTTCACAAATACATTTAGTACAAAATTATTTCTGCCTGTCCGTCAACGACAAGGCGATCTCTTTAGGACAGGACCCTACATAAATATCAACTTATCCGGTGCCATAATAGCCTCCTGTCATAAAGAGATCGCCTTGTCGTTGGTGGACAGACAAAAATAATGTATTTGTCAAGAGTCTCACATTTATAACGTAGCATTAGCATTTTCTATAGTGAGTGCGGCTCGATTGTATTTACCTTATTATTTGTGTTCGCAGGGTGCTGGTGCTTTTTTTTTTTTTTTTTTCTTATGTGCCAAATCTGGTGCAGATTGGTCCAGTCGTTTGGCTGTGCATAAAGAACAGACAGACAGAAATTCCACGCTGCCCTGTTCTCCGACACTTCCCCCTCTGCCCTGTTCTCCGACACTTCCCCCTCTGCCCTGTTCTCCGAACACTTCCTTGCACTGCTCTGGTCTTTGATGCTTCTGCCATTCCCCTGTTCTCAGATGCTTCCCCCTCTGCCCTGTTTCTCAGATGCTTCCCCCTCTGCCCTGTTCAGATGCTGCTTCCCCCTCTGCCCTGTCTAGATGCTTCCCCCTCCCTGTTCTCAGATGCTTCCCCCTCTGCCCTGTTCTCAGATGCTTCCCCCTCTGCTCTGTTCTCAGATGCTTCCCCCTCTGCCCTGTTCTTCAGATGCTTCCTGCTCTGCCCTGTCTCAGATGCTTCCTGCTCTGCTCTGTTCTCAGACGCTTCCCGTGCTGCTCTGTTCTCAGATGCTTCCCCCTCTGCCCCTGTTCTCAGATGCTTCCCGCGCTGCTCTGTTCTCAGACGCTTCCTGTGCTGCTCTGTTCTCAGATGCTTCCCCCTCTGCTCTGTTCTCAGACGCTTCCTGTGCTGCTCTGTTCTCAGATGCTTCCCCCTCTGCTCTGTTCTCAGACGCTTCCTGTGCTGCTCTGTTCTCAGATGCTTCCCGCGCTGCTCTGTTCTCAGACGCTTCCTGTGCTGCTCTGTTCTCAGATTCTTCCTGTGCTGGTCTGTTCCCTGTCTGATATTAGAAGTGTCAGGAGTCAATGTAGGGTGTAGTCCATGTGACACAGTCATTACTGTTCTGATTGTGTGAGAGACCATCGTATTCTCAGACCCTCGACCTCTATGACCTGTTCATACTGCGCCTCATGAAGAGACCTAAGTGCTCCCAATAATTGTCATTTATCTTCATCTTTAAAGTTAACCGTTAAAAGGTGTCAACGATCGAGAACTCTCCACTTTTATATTCTCTCTCTACTGACCCGGTGCACAGAACCTTACCTAGAACATGTCGTATGAGCGCAGTCAGCTAATCTACGTCGGGTTCAGAGTGATCGGCTGCTGCTCTAGACATCTAACACCTTACACCCTCTCACCCAATGGTCACAGCAGTGTCCTCTCCCCTCTGCACCCCAATGGTCACACATGGTCACAGCATGTCCTCTCCCTCTACCCCAATGGTCACAGCAGTGTCCTCTCCCTCTTACCCCAATGGTCACAGCAGTGTCCTCTCCCTCTTACCCCAATGGTCACAGCAGTGCCGTCTCCTCTTCACCCCAATGGTCACAGCAGTGTCCCTCTCCCTTTACCCCAATGGTCACAGCAGTTGTTCTCCCTCTACCCTCTCACCCCAATGGTCACAGCAGTGCCGTCTCCCCTCTCACCCCCAATGGTCACAGCAGTCCTCTCCCTCTCACCCCAATGGTCACAGCAGTGTCCTCTCCTCTTACCCCAATGGTCACAAGCAGCAGTTCCTCTCCCTCTTACCCCAATGGTCACAGCAGTGTCCTCTCCCTCTTACCCCAATGGTCACAGCAGTGCCGTCTCCCTCTCACCCCAATGGTCACAGCAGTGTCTCTCCCTCTTACCCCAATGGTCACAGCGTCTCCCCTCTACCCCAATGGTCACAGCACTCCCCCACCCCAATGGTCACAGCATGGTCACAGCAGTGGTCCCTCTCCCTCTTACCCCAATGGTCACAGCAGTGTCCTCTCCCTCTTACCCCAATGGTCACAGCAGTGGTTGTCCCCACTCACCCAATGGTCACAGCAGTGTCCTCTCCCTCCACTACTGAATCATAGGCTTACCCCAATTGTGCCAGCATGCAGTTCCCTCCTCCAAGGTTACAGCAGTGTCCTCTCCCTCTACTACGGCAGTCAGATATGAGTGAAGGACCTCGCTCTACCAATAGGGTCAGAGTGTGTACTCTCCTTAACCAAGGGTTCCGAACCCCTCACCCAATATAAGCAAGGTCATGTGGACTCTACGTCAATAAGATAGAGTGACTGCGCGAGCTTCAATGGTCACAGTGTGTGTTGTACAGCTCACCCCAATGAGTGAAGTGAATGGTCCAGCTGTTCTCTCCCTGAACCCTAATGTCACACCGTGTAGATATGACCCCAAGACAACAGTTCTCCCTCTGAATAATAGGAGTGTCTCAGCCTAAGTCATATGAGTGAAGGACCTCAAAATGTTCAGTGTCTCGGAGTCTTGACTGGTGTAGCGTGCAGTTAGATGTCAAGCTGTACTCTTCTTACGAATAACCAGCAGGTCTTAGTTCTGCGTGGCGTCAGCCGGTGAAGAAGATGATGATCCCAGCAGACGGACAGTATTATAATGTGGGAGAATCTCTGACAGTGATATGTGAGCCTGGATATCGGCCGTCACATGAGAGGATCACGTGTACACGAGGACAGACTAATGTCACGTGGGATCATTACCCGTGGTGTATCGGTAAGTGGATCCTACCTATCACTGCAGAAAAATTGCAGGTGCACTGCTAGGCCGATAATGGGATTTCCAAAATATCCTACCAATGGTCACTGATGCCATCCGTGTTGTGGTTTTCACGGATCCATACATGTAAATAGGCGTGTTCGGTCTGCATCACGGAAGTAGTGCATGTCGCCATTATTTTTCCCCTGACCCAATCTAAGTCTAAGAATACAAATCACAGTCTTGAAGGGATCCTGTCATCGGCAACCTTACTGTCCAGCAGTTTTTGTTTTGTTGATCCGGGTTATGATACTTTAACTTAATATTCAAATTAGAACATTTGGGCACCGAGGGCGTCATCATTGCTCTTGTTGCACCCAAGCTCCGCTCCTTTCTGTGGCCTGGCTCCCTTGGCTGCTTTGATTGTAACCTGAGACGGGAGGAGAGCACAGGGTGGTGTGTAAGACTTTAGAGAGAGTAGTATGCTCCTGCAGACAAGGGCCTAGTATCCAGTGCACAACGACCCAGCCTCGAGTGTTAGCAGGAGGTATCAATGATTGTACACCAGTATGAAAAAGAAGACGGCGGTGTGCGTGCAGTGCAAGGAGGAGGATTCTCAGGATGGGTGTGAAGAAAGCTTTATTTTGGTGCAAGAACAACAAATTTCGAGGCAGCGCTAACTCCTTCATCAGGTAAGTAACACCTTGGTAAGAACAAGACTCAGTCATATTTAAAAAATGCATTTTGGCACCAAAAATACTGTGGCAATGGGACGGGCAGGTGAACGACAGAATAGGAGGGGCAAATAAATAATAATGGCGTTACATGGATAGAAATATATAAAAATGAGGTAAACATTGACATAAAGGGGAAAGGAGTAGGGAGCAAATAATAATGTTATCCCGAATATGTCACAATAAAACCGACGAGGCGATGTACATATATGTTAAGAAGTAAGCGAAGTAAGGGTTAATAACATAATAAAATAGACGCAAATAATCCAAATGCAAATATAATTACCAACTGTGGTCACTAAAGGGCAATGGTACGTCTGTCTAAAAAAGAAGGAAATGTATTAATAGAAAGGGAAAAAATAAAACAATTAAGACAATTAAAAAACTAAAATAAAATGAACAGGCGCGGACAAATCGAGAAAGAGAAAATACACTGATAAGAAAGGGTTAATTATTACTGGCTAATACTAGTGCTGATAGTATTTCTCCTCACAGATGTGCCAGGAAACTATTTCAGTAATCTTGTTTAGGCCGTAGGGTCGAACTGTCTGCAACTTATGAATCCAAAAATGTTCTCTCAAAGTCTGAAACCTGTGATAGGAACCCTCCGGTATATGAGGTATGGGTGCTATGGTGATGCATTTGGGATCCCCGTCATGATGATCACATCAATGCTTAGACAGGCCGTGCTTCAGAAATGCTTTCTACTCAGAGAAATAAGTAACACATCTTGACTTCCCGTTTTAGGTGAGATTTTATACCATATTCTTGGTTACTGTTGGAACGGAAAGGCCTAATCTTATGATCCGGCGTCATACCACATAAACATTTTAGCTCTACGATAACTGCCCGATTCTTATCTTAGTTCGATGCGTCCTTTTTTCTTCTGTTTTAATCTGCTAGGACAAGAAATGTTTTTCAGTGCAGAGGCCCTCCGATAGGTGATCACTGGATGTCCCTTTAAGTGGAAGTCTGTTAAAAGAATATACCAATGTTTTTGTAACATTTTCAGATTTTCAGATCTCATGATGAGAGGAGGAATAGGCAGTGATACCATTCCTCCTAGTCTCCCTTGTGAGATGGGGGAAGCAGCTCTCACTGTGTTTGTGTAAATGAAGTTGAAGGATCTGGACTGACTGAGAATAGCTAGAAAGGACTACATTCCTAGATTCATCTAATGTTAAAAAAAAAACTATCAGGGGTGGAGTTACAAAGCCTGGAAAGGAAGTGAAGGATCCTCCATCTTAGAGGGAAGCTGAAACAGACACTGAGGAGAGAATCCAATCGAAATCCAGGTGTGGGAGCATCCTTCGGTGACCAGAGCTGCAGCCAAGTGGAGCTGATTGTGTCCAAGACCGTGATCCTGTCCAGAGGAAGGAGGACTGCTGCCAGGAACGCTGATGAGAGCTGAAGAGTAAAGCGACGTACACTGCAGTACACCATGCTTGTTCCGTCCACAGTCACCAGCTGATGCAGAGCAGACCCGGGTTGGTAAAATCATGCACACACCTTACAGTGTTGGCACCTAGGATCCTAGAGACCGAGGCCAGGCCTGTAGTTCGTTAGTTAGGGTGTCTATGTCAGACCACAATGATTGTTGACTATTCATTACAAGGACTTCACACCGGAGAACTGAAAAGCTTCAGTACAAACTCAAGCCAGGCTTGAGGGCTCTTTCACACGAGTGGATGCTGTGCATGGAATCCGCTGCGTGAAGGAGTGCCAATCCCCATTCCAGAGAGCAGAGACACTGAGCAGTAACATGATGGATAATGCTCCATGCCTCTCAGTGATCTTTTTACTACAAAACCAGAGTGAGATAAAGTTGTAACTGTGATTTTGTAGTGAAAAGGTTGCAGAGAGCCACGGAGCATTATCAATCATGTTAATGCGTTGTGTCTCTGCTGTCTGGACTGGGGCTTAGCACTCTTTCACGCAGTGGATTTCATGCACGGCATCTGCTCATAGGGTAATATTAGGTAAGGCGTGGCTGTTTAGTTGTGCCCGCTAGTAGATAAATTACCATGCTTTCCTCCTGCATCCATAGGAGGGCGCCACGCTGTGCAGCACAAAGGTCTCTGCCTACGGGCTGGGGGTATGTAAATTCATTGTGTGTTACCAGCATTTGTGGTTGTGCTCATTGCCACATTTAAGTAAAATACGGTTTTAGCAAAAGCTGGTGTTGGAGTTGCTTTCCTCATTCGTGACTTTGATGTATCCTGGGGAGCTCACCCCGGTACACGGCTTATATAAGCATTCTGGTACCCAGGATACCTTTTCTCCTTGAATCTCTTCTTCAGGTTAATAGACTGGTTCCTGAATGTAAGGTCCTCAGTGCAATTCTTTCAGATCTCCTGTAGTGGTTACTAGTGAAGTGAAGGTAGCGGTTACTGTCTAAGGTAGAAGAAACACATCTTCCTTCTTTATTGGTGAATCCAATGTTCTCCTGGCTGTGAGAGCTCAATCCCCCACAAGTTACTGGAACTCTGTTATATGAAGAGTCTTTTATATGGGATGATGTTGTCTCTGACTTGTTCAGAATATGTAGGTCCTCATATTCCCCATAAACAGATTTGGGTATGACGTTGGGAGGGGTTAATGTACACCATGTGTACGTTTTACTTATTGAGATATATGTACATCTCCTCGAGGTCTTTCCATCATTGGTTTTATTGTGACATATTCGGGATAACATTATTATTATTATTTGCTCCCTACTCCTTTCCCCTTTATGTCAATGTTTACCTCATTTTTATATATTTCTATCCATGTAACGCCATTATTATTTATTTGCCCCTCCTATTCTGTCGTTCACCTGCCCGTCCCATTGCCACGGTATTTTTGGTGCCAAAATGCATTTTTTAAATGTCAGGAGTCTTGTTCTTACCAAGGTGTTACCTGATGAAGGGGTCGGTGCTGCCTCGAAATGTGTTGTTCTTGCACCAAAATAAAGCTTTCTTCACACCCATCCTGAGAATCCTCTTCCTCACAGCGCCGGACATTGCCGCCGTCTTCTGGCTTCTCTCATTGACATGGTCAGACAGTGGCAAAGTAGTTAGGGAGGGACGGAGAAAGGAACGCAGTCTGGGTGCAACAAGAGCAATGGTGATGCCCTCATTGCACCAAAGGCCTAATCTGCATATTAAGAAAAAAGTACCAGATTGACTAAAGAAAAACAGCGGTTTTAATCAGGTGAAGCAGAGATACGTGTCCATGGAGACAGCTGGACAGGGAGGCCGCTGCTGACAGATCCTTTAGTAGTAGAGAAATGTACTAATCTGGTGAAGGGGCCTTTAGAAATTTAGAGAATCCTAAATCCTGCACCAAATTTACTCTAGACTGTTTTTTGTGCACAAATACAATTCTAGTCTATGTTTACATCACTTATAGTTTAACTGAAAAAATGCAGCAACATTTTGTTGCATTTTTGGCGCCTGAAGGCTCATTTAGACCACGCCCCCTTCCACCACAAAGTCACGCCCCTTTCTCACAAAGCCACTCCCTCTTTTCAGATCAGCCATAAAAAGCTTAAAAAAGTGCATAAAACCGCTGGTAAATGTGATGCAAAGCACGGACACCAGCATATAGGTGCAAAATGGACCAAAAAACTGGCGCATTATCAGTAGTAACTGTGAACGTGCTGCGCTGTGTGCGTCTTGTATTGCACTCAATATTGCAGACACGCATTGCTGGTAATGTAAGAGGTAACTGCTCTGAATAGACTGCACTGGTACGAGAGAGATGTCGCCTGCGTCCACGTGTCAGCTGAATGCTCTCCAGACCAGATGTGGTAAATGCAGGAAAACCACATGACCAGATGCAGGAGATACTGGACACAGGACTGACAGCAGCAGAGACATGCCTGTGAATAGCTACAGTAGGTTGTAGAGGTGAGTGGCACTATCCTTAAGGGTGCACCACCTCAGGCCTGTAAAACTCCCTAGGGCAGCACTAAAGACCGCCCATTAGTGCCAGTGATGTCACCGGGATCACTGCTAGGTGGAGGCTACCGCCTAGCAGTGTAATAAAATAAACTAAACAGCCCTTGTCCTGCACAATGGAGCGCAGGGCAAGGGGAAGCATCGGAGCGCAAAATGGTCCGATCCTCCACTCATAGAGGCTGAGTGGGAGAAGAAGGGGATATGTCCAGGTTCAGAGCTGAACCCCTTTAAGTTTAGTGATGAGTGAAGTTATGAAAATTTAGATTTGGCTGCGTCACCGAATTTCACTAAGAAATGATTTTATCACTAAGCGCATTCCTTTGTATGTAGCAGGCGCAGTGACGGGGAGCGGCAATTGTGTGGCTGCTGTCATTGAACCCTTAAGATGCAGCGTTCATCACGGATAGCGGCATCTGATGTTAAAATGAAGGTCTTTCAGAGGTTAATCAGGGTAACAAATAGAATCATTACCACGAAGCGTTGGGAAATTTGTATTTGCAGTGAATCAAATTTTTCGTGAAATTCGGATCAAAATCACTTTGGCTTCTATTCGCTCAACACTAGTTAAGTTCCAGCTGAGAAAGGAAAAGAGGCTGGAGCACAGGAACCAAGAGGAGCTGCCTAATCCCATATCCTGGAAGTCCTGGCCTGTGGCGGAGTCTAGGCCTGGAACATCGGGAGCCACTGGGAAAGCCACAAAGAAGAGGAATACAGCGAGCAACAGAGACTGTGCAGACAGAGCCAGATACAATCATCTTCATCACCAACCCTCTGAGGAGACCAGAGCACTGACACCAGGGGACAGGGTTAGGTTCACTGACACTCACTGAGAGACTGAAGACACCAGGCCAACAGTGTAAAACTTCTTCTCCTCCCCTATAGTCACAGCAGTGTATAACTTCTCCTCCCCTATAGTCACAGCAGTGCCCTCCCAATGTTTACAGCAGTGTATAACCACTTCTCATCCCATATGGTCACAGCAGTGTATAACTTCTTCTCCTCCCCTATGGTCACAGCAGTGTATAACTTCTTCTCCTCCCCTATGGTCACAGCAGTGTATAACTTCTTCTCCTCCCACTATAGTCACAGCAGTGTATAACTTCTTCTCCTCCCCTATAGTCACAGCAGTGTATAACTTCTTCTCCTCCACTATAGTCACAGCAGGGTATAACTTCTTCTCCTCCCCTATAGTCACAGCAGTGCCCTCCCATTGTTTACAGCAGTGTATAACTTCTTCTCATCCCCTATAGTCACAGCAGTGTATAACTTCTCCTCCCCTATAGTCACAGCAGTGTATAACTTCTTCTCCTCCCCTATAGTCACAGCAGTGTATAACCACTTCTCATCCCATATGGTCACAGCAGTGTATAACTTCTTCTCCTCCCCTATGGTCACAGCAGTGTATAACTTCTTCTCCTCCCCTATGGTCACAGCAGTGTATAACTTCTTCTCCTCCACTATAGTCACAGCAGTGTATAACTTCTTCTCCTCCCCTATAGTCACAGCAGTGTATAACTTCTTCTCCTCCACTATAGTCACAGCAGGGTATAACTTCTTCTCCTCCCCTATAGTCACAGCAGTGCCCTCCATTGTTTACAGCAGTGTATAACTTCTTCTCATCCCCTATAGTCACAGCAGTGTATAACTTCTCCTCCCCTATAGTCACAGCAGTGTATAACTTCTTCTCCTCCCCTATAGTCACAGCAGGGTATAACTTCTTCTCCTCCCCTATAGTCACAGCAGTACCCTCCCAATGTTTACAGCAGTGTATAACTACTTCTCATCCAATATGGTCACAGCAGTGTATAACTTCTCCTCCCCTATAGTCACAGCAGTGTATAACTTCTTCTCCTCCCCTATAGTCACAGCAGTGCCCTCCCAATGTTTACAGCAGTGTATAACCACTTCTCATCCCATATGGTCACAGCAGTGTATAACTTCTTCTTCTCCCCTATAGTCACAGCAGTGCCCTCCCAATGTTTACAGCAGTCTATAACCACTTCTCATCCCATATGGTCACAGCAGTGTATAACTTCTTCTCCTCCCCTATAGTCACAGCAGTGTATAACTTCTCCTCCCCTATAGTCACAGCAGTGTATAACTTCTTCTCCTCCCCTATAGTCACAGCAGTGTATAACTTCTTCTCCTCCCCTATAGTCACAGCAGTGCCCTCCCAGTGTTTACAGCAGTGTATAACCACTTCTCATCCCCTATGGTCACATCAGTGTATAACTTCTTCTCCTCCCCTATAGTCACAGCAGTGTATAACTTCTTCTCCTCCCCTATAGTCACAGCAGTGTATAACTTCTCCTCCCCTATAGTCACAGCAGTGTATAACTTCTCCTCCCCTATAGTCACAGCAGTGTATAACTTCTTCTCCTCCCCTATAGTCACAGCAGTGTATAACTTCTTCTCCTCCCCTATAGTCACAGCAGTACCCTCCCAGTGTTTACAGCAGTGTATAACTTCTCCTCCCCTATAGTCACAGCAGTGTATAACTACTTCTCCTCCCCTATAGTCACAGCAGTGTATAACTTCTTCTCCTCCCCTATAGTCACAGCAGTACCCTCCCAGTGTTTACAGCAGTGTATATCCACTTCTCCTCCCTATAGTCACAGCAGTGTATAACTACTTCTCCTCCCCTATAGTCACAGCAGTGTATAACTTCTTCTCCTCCCCTATAGTCACAGCAGTACCCTCCCAGTGTTTACAGCAGTGTATATCCACTTCTCCTCCCCTATAGTCACAGCAGTGTATAACTACTTCTCCTCCCCTATAGTCACAGCAGTGTATAACTTCTTCTCCTCCCCTATAGTCACAGCAGTGCCCTTCCAATGTTTACAGCAGTGTATAACTACTTCTCATTCCAGTAGTCTCACTAGTGGCCTCCTTCTATCATCTCTAATAAACATAGCACTGTCTTGCACCTATAACCTCCATTGAATATAGTATTGTATTTAACCCTTTCTCCCCATTAGTCATAGCAGTTTACCCTCCCTCTGACCCTATAGTCATTGCAGTGGTTCCTTCTCTCCCAGTTCTGCACATTCATCAGCAGATTACAGCTCTCATCCACCATATTCTGATTCTCGTGACCACCGTGTGGAAATGTCTCCACCTGATTAGATTCACACACAGATCGTCTTCAGTCCAGTCATGATGTTCTCTTATTTTACAGGTCAGTGTGAGCGTCCAGCCGGTGAGAAGATGACCCCAGCAGTCAGACAGTATTATAATGTGGGAGAATCTCTGACAGTGACGTGTAAGACTGGATATCGGCCGTCACATGAGAGGATCAATTGTACACGAGGACAGACTAATGACACCTGGGATCAATACCCGCGGTGTATCGGTAAGTGGATCCTACCTATCACTGCAGAAAAATTCCAGGTGCACTGCAAGGCCGATAATGGGATTTCCACAATATCCTACCAATGGTCAATGATGTCATCCATGTTGTGTCAGTGGTTTTCATGGATTCACAGTTGTCAACCAGTATTTGGTCTACATTGCGGAAAAAGTCCACGTCGCCATCGTTTTTCTCCTGACCCATGGCCAATGAAAAAAGAAGGATGTGTGAATACACACTCACATCAAGGGATATGCTGTCGGCAATTACCCAGTATACTCCATGATTCTGCCGCTCTACATGTGGGATGTCGGAAATAGCCAGGCTCCTTCTAACAAAAAATACATGTCCTCTACTGTCAACCTGATGGTGAATCGGCCATTTTGACGTTTTTTTCCATTTTCTTTTTTTCCGTATGGGAAATATTTTTTTTATTTTTATAATATGGACGTTTTTGCACACGGTGATACCCATTATGTGTATTTTTTAATTTGCATACACCATATGGATATAGGGCTGGTTCTTGTCACCACCGTGTGGAAATGTCTCCACCTGATTAGATCACACACAGATCGTCTTCAGTCCAGTCATGATGTTCTCGTATTTTACAGGTCGGTGTGAGCGTCCAGCCGGTGAGAAGATGATCCGAGCAGCCAGAAAGTATTATAATGGGGGAGAATCTCTGACAGTAAAGTGTGAGACTGGATATCGTCCGTCACATGAGAGGATTACGTGTACACGAGGACAGACTAAGGACACCTGGGATCAATACCCGCGGTGTATCGGTAAGTCCTACTCATCACTGCAGAAGTATGACTCTAACCCGTCCATCCATGGACTGGACACAACCACTGACACTCCACAACCTGCACCAGAAGAACCCGGCTTCATCTGCTACATCACTATGCAAAAGGTTAAAATCCCCCAAAACTTCTCTATTTCTATGGGATTGTAGGTCATATTCAATACCCACCAAACTAATGAAGAAATAATAAAGACTAAACACACCAACTTAGTGGATAAATGAATAAATATCGGCCATGGCCTTTATTAATCCAACCTGGGAATAAATAACTTCATTGAATTAGATAAAGTTCGGTAAAGTGACACTCAAATAACAAATAACCAAATTCATAAGATAATAAGAGCCCAGCCATAAGCTCCAGCCCAATCAAATAGTTAACCCCAGGTGAAACCATAGTGTGGCCCAAAGAACAATGAAAAAGATAAAAGGGGGTGGTTGGGCGATGACGACATCCTGAAGACTCTAGGCGAGGTAAGACACGGACCGAGCAGCCCAAACCCCCCAATTTATTCCACAGCTTCAAAATAAACGACCAATGGCTGTCTTATCGCTAGGCGAACCAATACTGAAAGATTCCCACCTTGCCCATAGGTTAAGAACAAAACCAATCAAATAAGCCTTGCTGTCAAGGACATACAGTGCCTTGCGAAAGTATTCGACCCCCTGGAACTTTTCAACCTTTTGCCACATTTCAGGCTTCAAACAAAAAGATATAACATTTTACATTTTTGGTGAAGAATCTACAACAAGTGGTCACAATTGTGAAGTGGAACGAAATTTATTGGATCATTTAAACTTTTTTTGTAATAATTAAACTGAAAAGTTGTTCGTGCAAAATTCTTCGTCCCATTTCCTTTCCCTCCAGAAGTTGATCTCTGATCTCTGAATGATCCAATGTCGTCCTAAATGACTGATGAAGATACATAGAATCCACCTGTGTGTAATCAAGTCTCGGTATAAATGCACCTGCTCTGTGATAGTCTCAGGGTTCTGCATCATGAAGGAACACACCAGGCAGGTCCCTGATACTGTTGTGGAGAAGTTTAAAGCCGGATTTGGAGACCAAAAGATTTCCCAAGCTTTAAACATCCCAAGGAGCACTGTGCAAGCGTCATATTGTACTGGAAGGAGGATCAGACCACTGCAAATCTACCAAGACCCGGCCGTCCCTCTAAACAAGGAGAAGACTGATCAGAGATGGAGCCAAGAGGCCCATGATCACTGTGGATGAACTGCAGAGATCTACAGCTGAGGTGGGAGAGTCTGTCCACAGGACAACAATCAGTCCAACACTTCACAAATCTGCCCTTTATGGAAGAGTGGCAAGAAGAAGACCATTTCTCACAGATATCCATAAAAAGTCACCGGGGAGACACCAAACATGTGGAAGAAGGGGCTCTGCTCAGAGGGAACCAAAATCAGACTTTATGGAAACAATGTAAAACGATATGTTTGGTGTAAAAGCAACACAGCTCATCCCCCTGAACACACCATCCCCACTGTCAGACATGGTGGGGGCAGCATCATGGTTTGGGCTTTTCATCAGCAGGGACAGGGAAGATGATGGATGGAGCCAAATACAGGACCATTCTGGATGAGAAGACCTGAGACTAGGACGGAGATTTATCTTCCAACAAGACAATGATCCCAAACATAAAGCAGAATCTACAATGGAATGGTTCAAAAATAAAGGTCTCCAGGTCTTAGAACGGCCGAGTCACAGTCCAGACCTGAATCCAATGGAGAAGATGTGGAAAGAGCGGAAAACTGCTGTTCACAAACGTCTCCATCCGACCTCAAAGAGGAAGAATGGGCAAGAATGTCATCTCTAGATGTGAGAACTGATAGAGACATCCCCCAAGAGACCGCAGCTGTGATCGCAGCAAAGTATTAATGCAAGGGGGACGAATAATTGTGCACGCCCCACTTTTCAGTTTTATTATTACAAAAAAGTTTAAATGATCCAATAAATTTCCTTCCACTTCACAATTGTGACCACTTGTTGTTGATTCTTCACCAAAAATGTAAAATGTTCTATCTTTTTGTTTGAAGCCTGAAATGTGGCAAAAGGTTGAAAAGTTCCAGGGGGCCGAATACTTTCGCAAGGCACTGTAAACTGGCCAAAAAACAACGCTCATTCTCAAAGTAAACGTGAATAAGGCTCCAGGACCGGATTGGTTACACCCAAGAGTTCTTAAGGAACTTAGTTCAGTAATTTCTTTGCCCTTGTATATAATATTCAAAGATTCTCTGGTGACTGGCATAGTGCCGAGGGACTGGCGTAAAGCAAATGTGGTGCCCATCTTCAAGAAGGGCTCTAGGTCATCCCCGGGGAATTACAGACCGGTGAGCTTAACGTCCATTGTGGGGAAACTTTTTGAGGGTCTAATAAGGGACTATATACAGGAATATGTTTTAGATAATAGTATTATAAGTGATAACCAGCATGGTTTTACTAAGGACAGAAGCTGTCAGACTAACCTGATTGGTTTTTATGAAGAAGTGAGTAGAAGTCTGGATAGAGGGGCGGCTGTGGATATTGTGTATTTGGACACGGTCCCTCATAGACGTCTGACGGGTAAATTAAGGTCGGTTGGATTAGAAAATCTACTCTGTAACTGGATTGAGAACTGGCTGAAGGAGCGTACTCAGCGAGTGGTGGTGAATGATTCCTACTCTGAATGGTCCCCAGTTATAAGTGGTGACCCCAAGGTTCAGTGCTGGGGCCACTTTTATGTAATTTATTTATTAATGATATAGAGGGAGGAATTAACAGCATGTTTCAATTTTTGCAGATGACACTAAGCTTTGTAGTAGAGTCCAGTCTATGGAAGATGTGCAGAAGTTACAAGCTGACTTGGACACACTGAGTGTTTGGGCATCCTCTTGGCAGATGAGGTTCAATGTGGATAAATGTAAAGTTATACATCTGGGTACTAACAACTTGCATGCCTCCTATGTCCTAGGGGGAGTAACACTGGGAGAGTCACTTGTAGAGAAGGATCTGGGTGTCCTTGTAGACCATAGACTGCAGAATAGCATGCAATGTCAATCGGCTGCTTCTAAGGCCAGCAGGATATTGTCATGTATTAAGAGGCATGGACTGGCGGGACAGGGATGTCATATTACCACTGTATAAAGCATTAGTACGGCCTCATCTGGAATATGCTGTTCAGTTCTGGGCTCCGGTTTATAGGAAGGATGTCCTGGAGCTGGAAAGGGTGCAGAGACGGGCAACTAAACTGATAAGGGGCATAGAGCATCTTAGCTATGAAGAAAGATTGAAGGAGTTAAACTTGTTTAGTCTTGAGAAGAGACGTATAAGGGGGGACATGATCAACCTGTATAAGTATGTAAATGGCCCATACAAAAAATATGGTGAAAAACTGTTCCAGGTAAAATCCCCTCAAAAGACAAGGGGGCACTGCCTCCGCCTGGAGAAGCAAAGGTTCAGACTCCAGGGGCGACAAGCCTTCTTTACTATAAGAACTATGGAATCTGTGGAACAGTCTACCGCAGGAGCTGGTCACAGCAAAGACAGCTGAGGGCTTCAAAACAGGAAAAAGGTCACCACATATTAAGAAAGGTTACCCGTCCCCCTCCCCTTCATCACTCCTACCCCCTCCCTTGGTTGAACTTGATGGACATGTGTCTTTTTTCAACCGTATTAACTATGTAACTATGTAACTATGTAAAAAATAAAAACGCTGTTGCCATCCTGGGCAATTCCACCCAGCGATGGAAAACATACTCAAACTATTCTTAACTACATGTTGCTACCCTGCACAGAACCTTCCCCAGGGCAGCAACATAACTGACCAATCATGGTGATATGGCCCGAAACCTTTTCCCAGTTATCCAACTTTAACGTACATTTGGTTGCAAAAACATATATAATAAAAAATGGAGGGATCTAACATGAGATAGGCCATAATCCCATGTAGATCCCTCCTTAATAGTCCGGACCCATCCCCCCCCCCCCCCCCACTATTCTACATACATATAAAACAACCCCCATCCCAATAAGGCTGGTTCGCTCGTTATTAGTTCAGAATAAAGAAATTTGACCATTTCTGGTCAGTTAGATTAAATAAATTCTTATGCCACTGGAGCTGCTACAAAATGGAGAAGAGCATGTATTATGTAATCTCCTCATGTCATTGCCACCTCACCACTCTCTGACTGGACCACTATGCTGACTCCTCATGCTGCTGCCACCCTCACCACTCTCTGACTGGACCACTATGCTGACTCCTCATGCTGCTGCCACCCTCACCACTCTCTGACTGGACCACTATGCTGACTCCTCATGCTGCTGCACCCTCACCACTCTGTGACTGGACCACTCTGTTGCTCATGCTGCCACCTCACCACTCTCTGATTGGACCACCTGACTCCTCATGCTGCCACCCTCACCACTCTCTGACTGGACCACTATGCTGACTCCTCATGCTGCTGCCACCCTCACCACTCTCTGACTGGACCACTATGCTGACTCCTCATGCTGCTGCCACCCTCACCACTCTGTGACTGGACCACTCTGTTGACTCCTCATGCTGCTGCCACCCTCACCACTCTCTGACTGGACCACTATGCTGACTCCTCATTGCTGCTGCCACCTCACCACTCTCTGACTGGACCACTCTGCTGACTCCTCATGCTGCTGCCACCTCACCACTCTGTGACAGGGAAACTCTGCTGACTCCTCATGCTGCTGCCACCCTCACCACTCTCTGACTGGACCACTATGCTGACTCCTCATGCTGCTGCCACCCTCACCACTCTCTGACTGGACCACTCTGTGACTCCTCATGCTGCTGCCACCCTCACCACTCTGTGACAGGGAAACTCTGTTGACTCCTCATGCTGTTGCCACCCTCACTACTCTATGATGGGGCCACTATTGTCCTTGTTTGGCCTTGTTGAGATCACCATTTATTTTACCCTTCTTCTGATCTGTCAGAAAAATGAGAAACACAATGGATCCTGTCTTTGGAGCATCTGTGAGGCCTTTATCACACGGTCCCTATTTTGTAGCAGGATTGGCTCATGATTTGGAAGCCAAAAGCAGGAGTGGGTCCAAAATACAGAAGACATGCAAACTTTCCAACTATGTGTCTTAGTCTTAGAAATACTGATGGATTACTAAGCAAATGCTGACCATGCTCAGAAGACAGGATCGTTTTTTTTTTTTGTTGTTGTTCTTGTGAAGGATCAGAAGAAGGGCAAAATAAACAGTGATGTCAATACCAACTTACTGCGGACCCCCTCTCCACTCTGTCACACTACTTTCAGTGTCTAACAGAACAGGTTCTGTAGAAATCTATGTGGAATCAGTGAATTGGTGTAAAAGGAGTGCACTCTTTCACTCTATAGTAGTATCTTGGGCCTCTGCACAGTTCTTTATACCTGACGCTAACATCGACCTGTAAGGCTGAGTTCACACAAGTTATTTAGTTAGTTTTGGCCCCTTACTGACCAAGTAAGTAAAGTGTGATGCCTGACTCACTACCACAGCGGACTACCTAGGCATGTTTCTGCAATGCAGTGTTCTACACCACTATACAGTGCTTGAATCTTTTTGGGAAATTTGGCGAACCGGGCGAATCGAATTTTTGAGAAATTTGCTCATATCTAATAGTTATGTTTATGTAATGCATTTTTTACATGACCATTTGTAGTTCCTATTGATACCATTTAGGAATGTGTATGACTTTTTGATCACTTTTTATAAAAAAAAATTTTAAAGTGACAAAAATGGCGAATTGGCCATTTTGATTTTATTTTTTGTTACACTATTTGGCGTATGGAATAAATATTTTTGTGTTTTAAACACGGCACTCACCATTCAAAAGGATCACAGACTTTATTGGCTTTTTAGCAGGATAAAATCTTGGCTTGACAACAGCACATATAGGAAGGCGACCGCCATTTCGGATCCACTGATGATATACCTTGGTAATATCCGGCCAGCACTCGGTCCATAGTGCAATGCTGCAGTGGGAAGGAGCGGGCTCCACATGCAAGAAAAGAAAGGAATCCCAGCAGTCGTATCTTTGATTTCCATGTTTATGCTTTTAATTAATTCCACATATTACAAAGTGTATACAAGGACGCGTTTCGGCTATTGTGCCTTCATCAACAGGTAAAGCATAAAAACGGAAAAGCAAGATACGATTACCGGGATTTCTCCCTTTTCTTGCTTCATCAAAGTGGATGTGAAATGGCTGTTGCCTTCCTTTTTGTTACACACATTGCTAAAAAACCAATAAAGTCTGTGATCCTTTTGAATGGTAAGTGCCGTGACAATTATCTATGGACTGACTTGTACACTGAGCACCACTATTTGAATCTGTGGAACCACAAGTCCCAGGTGGTGTCAGCTTCTCTTTGTGTCCTGTTGAGTTTTTATATTTTAATGGTACAGATGCAGCGGTGATGTTTAGTTTTTTATTGTTTTTTTTTATTATTATCGTGAAAAGTAGGTTATTTGAATTTTTATACATTTTTTTTTTACATTTTTCAAAACTTTTACATTTTTTTTCTTCTTTAAGTCACCCTGGATGACAATAACATGCACTCATTGTATTGCATCTTGTATTCTCTAATGCATATCTATACATTACAGAATACTGAATTGAGTATATTCCAATGCGGTGCTGCCACCTGTACACTTCTACAGGCCGTGTTCCCTGATCCCAGCCAGAGGAAGGCTGTCCAGATCGGGAGGCTTACAGCTCCCGGTTTTAGCTTTCCCAGATGCTGTGGTCACATTTTACCACAGTATGTAAGGGGTTAAATGTCTGTAATTGGCATGTAGGTATCAACTTTAAAGTGTAACTGCCATTTCACTACCAAAAATGAAATTTCTAACATATGTGATGCCGAAGGGCAGATATTCATTAAGCTTTATTTTTCCGTTAATTTGACCTTTCTGATGTCTGTATTCAGCCCTTAGTTTCCCTATTTCTCTGTGCCTCTATTTCAGCATCTTCCTAAGATGGCTTCTGCTGCACTTCCTCTGGTGATCTTTGCCCTGTCCTTGAGGCCATCCTGTATTTTCCTCACTTCACATAACCCCTTGCTCTCCTCACATGAACTAGCAGGACCAATCACAATGCAGATAACCTCGACCACTACCCTAGAGCTGTGTGTATTCTCATATATACAGCTAACCACAGACAGACAAGACCAATCAGAATGCAGATAACCTCTCTACTACCCCAGAGCAGTCTGTATCCTGTTCTGGTTGGAAAGATGACATTCCAAGCTTTCAGACAATACCAGAATGACAGCAATCTGTTCAGTACAGGAGAAGATATCACTGATAGAAATGGGATGCTGTGAATGCAGCTGAAAGTGAAAGTAAAAGCAGGTTTTACGTGCCATTATTCCTGACTAGAGATGAGCGAGCATACTCGTCCGAGCTTGGTGCTTGTTCGAGTATTAGGGTACTCGTAAGTGCTCGCTGCTCGGACGAGTATCTCGCCATGCTCGAGGAAATGGCAACTTCCGCATTGTGCATTTTTGGCGCCTATAAACTCAGCCAATCACAAGCCAGGAGACTCTGCGGTACACCCAGCATCACGTGGGGCCCTTACATGTTGATAGCAGGGGTTGGCTGGCCTGATCAGGTGACCATGGAATATACTAGTGACTGGCCGCGGTGCTCGGCTCAGATGCCGTCTGGATGTCGTTAGGGATAGAGCTGCTGCCTTTCAGGGACAGTGTTAGGGCCTTCATTTAGTTCTCTGTTAGGCAGGATCACCCACAAAGAACCCAACAGCCCTTCTAAGGGCTACAAGAAATTTTTTTTTGTCTCCTGGCTTGGCTGGCTGGCACTAGTAGTGCAGCTATCGCCATATATAACCCTGTTTTTTTTTTTTATTGTCCTATCTCAGTGATACAAATCCATTGCACACAGCAGTGTGGAACCATTCTGTGTGTCACAGTTCAGCACACTCACTCCAATCCATATATACTGTCCAGGTGACACTTTCTGTACGTCACTTAATCCAACCAGGTCTTTTGCTCTCACGTATATAGCTTAATCCCATAAATCTCTGTGCGACATTTGTCTGGGTCGCAGTCAAAATAGCCACCGTCAGCAGGGTGCGAGTTAGGTCTCCAATAGTTTCTGCACGTCACGTTCCAAAAAAAACAAAACTAAAAAAAAAATATAAAAAAAATATATATATAAAAAAATAGTTTTTTTATTGTTCTATCTCAGTGATACGAATCCATTTCACACAGCTGCGTGTAACCTTTCTGTGTGTCACAGTTCAGCACACTAGATCCGATCCGTATATTCTGTCCAGGTGACACTTTCTGTACGTCACAGAATACAACCAAGTCATTTGCTACCAATAACGTATACAGCTTGATCCTAAAAATCTCTGTGCGACATTTGTGCGGGTCGCAGTCTAAATAGCCACGTCAGTAGGGTGTGAGTTAGCTCTACGATAGTTTCTGCACGTCACGTTCCAAAAAAAACAAAAATCCAAAACAAAATATACAAAAAAATATATAAAAAAATTAGTTTTTTAGTTGTTTTAGCTCAGTGATACAAATCCATTTGACACAGCTGCGTGTAACCTTTCTGTGTGTCACAGTTCAGCACACTCACTACAATCCGTATATTCTGTCCAGTTGACACATTCTGTACGTCACTTAATTAAACCAGACTGAACAAGTTTGTGGGTTTCAGTACACCAGGCCCGTTTATTTTTTAGTTTTTATATAATACACTTATATACAGAAAATGTTGAACCCCAGGGCTAAGGGTCGAGGACGAGGGCGAGGGCGTGGGCATTCAATTACTGCAGGGGGCAGAGGCCGTGGTCCTGGGCAGGGTGAGACAGTACCTGCTGATGAGGGAGCTGTGGAACGCCGCAGAGCTACACTCCCTAGCTTCATGTCTCAACTTACAGGGACACGTGGTAGAGGACTGTTGAAACCACAACAGTGCGAACAGCTGATCTCGTGGATTGCGGACAATGCTTCAAGTAATTTGTCCACCAGTCAGTCTTCCAAGCAGTCCACCCACGTTACCCAAGGGAGCACTCCTCTGGCTCCTCCACCTCAACCTCCTTCCCCCCAGTCTGCCCCGTCCCAGGAAAATTTGGAATGCGATTCGGCATACTCTGAGGAACTGTTTTCTGGACCCTTCCCAGAGTCACAAACCACTTCTCAGGTTGCTGCTGACCTCGTTCCCGATGCCCAAGTTTTCCAACTGTCGCAGTCTGTGGGTGATGAGGATGATGACAATGTTGACTTAGTGGAAGAAGTTTGTAAAGAGGTGTCGGACGATGAGGAGACACGGTTGTCAGATAGTGGTGAAGTTGTTGTCAGGGCAGGAAGTCCGAGGGGGGAGCAGACTGAGGAATCGGAGGATGACGAGGTGACTGATCCAAGCTGGGATGATAAGCCGAGTGAAGACAGTGCTTCTGAGGCGGAGGCGAGTGCTGCACCAGAACAGGTTGGAAGAGGCAGTGGTGTGGCCAGAGGGAGAAGCCGGGCCAGAGCTGGTGCATCAGCAGCAACTCTTTCACGTAGTGAAGCTCCCGTGGTGAGGCCTAGATGTTCACAAGTCTGGAGGCTCTTTAAAGAAAGTGAGGATGACCGACAGACTGTGGTGTGCAACCTGTGCCACACCAGGATCAGCAGGGGTGCCACCACTACTAGCCTAACCACCACCAGCATGCGCAGGCATATGAGTGCTAAACACCCCACTCAATGGAACCAAGGCCGTTCACCTCCTGCGGGTCACACCACTGCTCCTTCCCCTGTGTCACTCGCTGCCTCTGCTAGTCAACCCCCCGCGTCACTCGCTGCCTCTGCTAGTCAACCCCCTGCCCAGGACCCCGGCACGAGTGCCTCCCGCCGGAAAACCACACCTTCGCCTCCACGATCCTCCACAGCGTCCACCAATGTGTCCCAGCGCAGCGTTCAACTGTCTTTACAGCAGACACTGGAGCGCAAGAGGAAATACAGTTCCACCCACCCACATGCCCAAGCCCTCAGCGTCCACATCTCCAAATTGCTGAGCCTGGAGATGCTGCCCTATAGGCTGGTAGAGACCGAGGCCTTTCGCAATCTCATGGCGGTGGCTGTCCCTCAGTATTCGGTCCCCAGCCGCCACTATTTTTCCCGATGTGCCGTCCCATCCCTACACCAGCACGTGTCACAGAACATCATCCGTGCCCTGACCAACGCTGTTTCTGAGAAGGTCCACCTAACCACGGACACGTGGACAAGTGCTGCCGGGCAGGGACACTATATCTCACTGACGGCACATTGGGTTAACTTGGTGGAGGCTGGGACCGAGAATGACCCTGGGGCCGCTCATGTACTGCCCACACCGAGGATTGCGGGGCCTACCTCGGTCACGGTCTCTCAGACGTACTATGCCTCCTCCTCCAACCCCTCCTCATCCTCCTCCACCGAATTACCATCCGTGGGCACGGCGCCTTCAGTCGGTAGCTCTAGGCGCAGCAGCAGTGCCGTGGGTAAGCGCCAGCAGGCGGTGCTCAAACTGCTGAGCTTAGGTGACAAAAGTCACACCGCCCAAGAGCTGTTACAGGGCATCACGGCGCAGACCGATGTGTGGGCTGGCACGCTGAACCTCAAGCCAGGCATGGTTGTGTGTGACAACGGGCGTAACCTGGTGGCGGCTCTGCAACTCGGCAGACTGACACATGTGCCATGCCTGGCCCACGTGTTCAATCTAATAGTTCAGCGGTTCCTCAAGACATACCCCAATCTGTCTGATTTGCTCACCAAGGTGCGCCGCATCTGTGTGCATTTCCGCAAGTCGACCACAGATGCTGCCACTCTCAGGGCAGCGCAGCGCCGCCTACAACTGCCCGCTCACCGACTGTTGTGCGACGTGCCCACGAGATGGAATTCCACATTAAACATGTTATCCAGAGTTTACCAGCAGCGCAGAGCCATTGTAGACTGCCAGATGTCAACTTCCACCAGAACTGGTAGTCAGGTCACTCATATTCCTCAAGTCTACAATGAGGAGTGGACGTGGATGTCTGATATCTGCCAGGTGTTGACCAACTTTGAGGAGTCAACACAGATGGTCAGCGGCGATGTCGCCATTATCAGCCTCACCATCCCGCTGCTTTGCCTGTTGAAAAACTCACTGCTCAGCATCAAGTCGGATGCTTTGCGCTTGTCACAAGAGATGGTGGAGGAAGATACGTCGCTTGATAGCCAGAGCACCCTCCGGTCTGTTTCTCAGCGCGTATCGGAGGAGGGGGATGAGGATGAGGAAGAAGAGGAGGAGAATGTCGGCGAGACAGAAGAGGGTACCAGTGCTCAGTCCTTAACTCTTGAGCGTGTATGGGCTGAAGAGGAGGAGGAGGA
>ONZH01014052.1:0-28983 GCA_900303285.1 Rhinella marina | reverse complement strand
AAAACTACAACTCCCAGCATGCCTGGACAACCTACAGCTATTAGGGCATGCTGGGAGTTGTAGTTTTGCAACAGCTGAAGGGCCGCAGGTTGAGCATCCCTGCCATAGATTATAATGGGATCCAGACAAAAAGTGTTCTCCTGGTGAAGGGCAGAGTCCGGCAATGCCGGATGTGGTGAACTCTGGCAGGATGTCCTCTCCAGAGGTGTGAACGAAGACTAATACCGCATCAGATGACTTTATTTTGTCCTGTTTAAGTAATCTGTATATATCACCGCCAGAACGCATGTGAAAATACTCCAAGTACCACAGTATATATAGAATATTTTTTATACAATAATTTTCAGAGAATCTGCAACAGACAAGTCAGCAGTCCACAGTCATATACATTACACACATATACATTATACACATATACATTATACAAATATACATTATACACTGGTATATACGGTACATATAGTACACACATATATATACACACTGGTATATACAGTACATATAGTACACATGTATATACTCAGTCACACTGTAGGTGTATGTCACATATATACAGATACATTAGACAATTACACATACATCACACACCTACAGAGTATGTACATGTATTACACACATATGACACTGGCAGACACTTACCTTCTGGGTTGGTCTCCATGGTAACCAGAAGAGCCGGGAGGACATCTTCTCCTCTTCCTCTGTCCCCACTGCTGCCCTCAGATGACATTACAGCAGAGGAGGAGGCTCCTGATGGCGGCAGCAGTGCAGCTCCGGAGGACATGCTCCAGGCTGCTGCCTGATGTTAGAGGCCTCTCCTCATGGTAGAATGGGAGCACTGCCTGCAGAGGAGAGGTAGTGAGGGGAGCTGGAAGGCGGAGCCAGAGGCCCTGGAGAAGAGCTGTAGTAAAAATGGGGCGGGGCCTCTCCTCCACAGCCAGGCCCCAGGGGCCCCATAGCAGCTGTGTGGTCTGCCTGTATTAGAGGTACCCCACTGCTTATATCATATGGCTGACACATGATGGGACAAGTATCTTTCTGGGGACACGTGAAAACGTAAAACACCGCACCGAGGGACAGAGCACACCAAAGCCAGCTAAAAGAAGTTCCCTGGCGTGGCACTTCTTCAGGCAATGTGGCGACGACAAGACACTGGCAAATGGTCCCAATTTTGGGACCTCTGATCTCTTCTTATTCTCTAAAGTAGACAGCCACAGTCAGCCCATGTCCAAGCAAGAATACATAGCAATCCATCCAACTCAGCTATCCAGCCATAAACCATTGCTTGGCCCCCCAGCAGTACAGCCACCCCACCACCTGCACTCCCAGGTTATGGCAGGGGCCCTGCAAATCTATAGCTTTACCAAATCCTGCATTCCTATCATTATCAATTAACAGAAACCAGAGCTACACAGTGCAAACCGTGAAAAAAAAAAAAAAAAAATCACAAAAGCATTTTGCAATTTGGAAGCCGATATAGCCAATGGCCGGTGAATCTAAAGCTAAAGGCACAACCTAATATAACACTGTAATCTATATGGACTAGAATGTGGACCTGTACACCAGAAAGCAGGACATACCTCCCCCATAACGGGACAGCCACTAAAATCCAGGACTGTCCTGCCAGATCTGTTACGGTTGGGAGATATGATTTAGGCCATAGACACATTGCACAGGACTGATCCATGGACCATACCATTCTACTGTGCAGACAGGGGTCACTGCGCTGGTATAAGAGCAGTACTGTATGGGGACAGCACATACTGTAGACCGAGCTAGTAATAGGGACCGATATACAAAAGTTGAAAGTGACACTCATTTTTTAAATTTTTTTTCAATGTGTAGGAACAGTGACCCCGACCATTTTTGTAATATACTTTAATTACAGAAATCGTACATTTCTATTAGAAAAATATGTCTAAAGCAACACCCCCTATCTTCTGTGTACATAACTGTGAAGACGCGCTCGATACTGACTGTGTTATGTAAGCAGAAGATAGAGGGGGCGTCACCAAGGATCAAAATGGGCCACTTTACAGCTATATTTCTATTAGAAATGTACGATTTCAGTAATTAAAGTGGTTGGTATCACTGCCCCACACATTACCAAAAAAAAGAATGATAGTTACACCTTAATATGAATTCATATTACCTAGCCGGTCCTCTTACCTGCTGACTACCACTATATGTATGTGTGTATATATATATATATGTACTGTACATTATTATACCATGTACCATTATACCATGGATAGTAGAGTTGTAGGTAGAATGTCAGGTGCAGCGGCCATTATGACATCATCATTCCAGAAGGACCAATCAGGACCAATCTTTGGCTGAGGCATCACTAATTATGACATCACAAAGAGATGACTCTGGAAAGTCCCCAACCACGGTCAGTCCAGCGCCATTTTCTGGTGGAAGTTACAGCCAAAACTTCTCTAAGCGGAGGCTAGTTCCAAACAACCAGTCGGTCCCCAGGACCATTACCTAAACGGAAGCTCTGCCGAAACTTCTCTAAGCGGAGGCAACTTCATAACCTATTGGTCCACAGGGACATATCCTAAGCGGAGGCTACTGCCAAAGCTACTGCACATAAACACCAAGTGCACCTTCTGAATAGTAGAGTCCATCCGATTTGTGGACTCTACAACCTTCTATATATCTGCCGACAACCAGGAGCGATGAGCTACCGGGAACTCCTGCAGCTGGCCATTGACCAGAGCTCATGGATGAGCCAATCAGGAGATGAAGGTAAGAGGAATTTTAGGGACAGTTACTGTACATTGGGTGGAATATCTGTCTCTCTCCCTTTCTTTCTCTCTTCCCCGTCTCTCACATCATTGTATCCTTGTGTCATTTCTAGGCATTGCTGATGGAAGACTAAGGTCTCAAAGGATTAGACGGCGTCAACCAGTGGAGACTGATGGTGACCACGAGAATGTCCCAGGCAGAGGACGAAGACGTGGTCGAGTTCCACCACGCCGCAGGCAGGAAGCGGATAGAAGCCGGTCCCCAATACGACCAGCCGATCAGCCTGAAACAACTGCTGGAGAATCTCAACCCAGGACTGATCCATCTACCCTGGAAGAACCAACACCAGGTCCCAGCATCAGAGAGCCGCTAAATATCCTGCAAGGATCCAGAGACCGAAGCAGATCTCCTCAGCCAACATCTGAGAGGCTGGAGGAACCAGCACCAAGCACCAGCCAACTGGTTCCCAACATACAGCCAACTGCACAGGCTACAAACAACAGGCCTGTGCGAGGAAGACGTCTGCGAGGCAGGAGGGCCAGGCAGATTCAGAGACTCCCATCTAGACTCTTCACTGATGATGAAGACCTCCAGTCCTGCACCATCTGCATGGAGGATTACCAGATTGGAGAGCAAGTCACCGTTCTGCCATGTTCCCACGTATTCCACCTGCCTTGCATCGCACGCTGGATTCGGGCAAATCCACACTGCCCCCTGTGCCGCGTCCGCTGCTTTTAATGAAATGGATAAAGGAGGATGTCGGTGGTGCAGAAGACACAGGTAAGTGCAGTGTCACCCAGACTCCATACAGTAATGTAAGTGAGGATACAGCGAGGTCTGATTATGTTTTGTCTCCAGTGCCATCCAGTCTTCTACTTCTCCTTCATCATGGACGCCAAAAACTCACCACCGATAACTGAAAGATCACCCAGATGACAGACGACCTCCGAAGAGTTCCACCTTGGATGCTTCACATTCATCCTCTGCTGGATTCTACTGACCATCACTGACCAACAGAGAAAACCAAGAAGTGTCCTCTGGAGAGTCTGGGCAGCACGGTGGCTCAGTGGTTAGCACTGGTGCCTTGCAGCGCTTCATCCCTGGGTGCCGGTCCAACCAAAGACTGCGTCTGCATGGAGTTTGTATGTTCTCCCCGTGTCTGTGTGGGTTTCCTCCGGGTGCTCCGGTTTCCTCCCACACTCCAAAAATATACTGATAGGTTAATTGGCTTCTTACTAAATTGACTCTAAATAAAAATTATAAAATTCACATAAAAATGTAGGTTTTTTTTAGGGGGGGCGTTATAAAGGGCTTTGTTTACACTTATGGTCTTCTCTGTCATAGCCATTCCTATTAATATCATTACAATCTGCTGCTCTAAAGGTGTTTTCCCACCAAAATGACTTAACCCGTGTCCTCAAGGTAGGTGATAAATAAGAGGTGACTGGAGGTTCAGGCTTTGGAATGTCTATGATCCCAAGAATGAGGGGATCCTGGGTCCCTTATGGATAGAGCTCAGTTCTATGTCAGCCCTAGAGAAGTGGATGGAGCAGTGGGTGACATCTGCGCTGCTGCTACATTCAAAGAGGGGACTCGGGGGCCCCTAGTGATAGATAACCTCACCTCTTTATATGGACATATGGCCATCAGAGATGGGGTCGGGCTCAGGTCCCTTTTCTGTCACTTAGATCTGCTCAAAAGTATAGCCAGTGGGGGTGCAAACAGAACACCGCCCGGGGCCCACTCACACGGTGGGGCCTATCAGTGGGGTAATTATAGTTATGATGCTATTTATGAAGTACAGTATTGGGGGCATCGTACCACACAGTAGGTAAAATAATTGGGGCAGTGACATCTTCACAGATTCATCTTCACTCCTCACGCTCCACTGATCTCCTTTGCTCTGTGTTGAATTGCGCCTGGCAAAGACATTTTTTGGAGATCTAGTGACGTACCGGGTTCTCCATGGCAACTGCATGGCCGAGGCACTAATGGGCGGGCTTTAGCATTGCGCTAGCTTGTAATAGGGCTAGGGCAGAGCTAAAGCACACCAAACAGAGCTGGTGACGTCACCGGGAACACTGCCTTGCAGAAGCCTCCTCCTAGCAGTGCGCCAATGTAAACAAAAAAGGCCTTGCCCTGTGCGATACTACACAGGGCAAGAGAGAGCATCAGAGCATGAAATGGGGGGCCGGAGGGGTGAAGATGGGGATATGTCCTGAACCCAGACAACCCCTTTAATAATATGTTACAAAAAATACATTTATTATAAAGGTTTTTGCTCCATTATCTTGTTTAATAACATTAACTTACCACTACACTATAGAACTTCCCTGTTGTAAGGATAGAATTTTCTGCGCCTTAAAGGCTAATAAATAATATTAAAGGGATCCTCCAGTTTCATCAGATTATTAGATCGGTGGGTGTCCTACCCCTTGAGGTCTGAAATGCGCACAGCCGCTCCATGCATTTCTATGGTATTTTTGGAAATAGCCGAGCACTGTGAAATAAACGTTATCGGTTGCAGAATGTATGCGTGGATCCAGCTACTGTCTGCTGTGTCCATTACACAGAACACAAATCACTGTTGTGAAGCAGTAAATCACCGCTGACCTTCCGTCCACAGGGCAGTACCGATGAGGTCTAAACTGCCTGACCTGTCAATGTCAGTAGGCCAGGAGACCGACAAGGATTCAGCATAACTTGACTGCTGGGGAGGACAATGAAAGGGCCCAGTAACATGTCCACATTGTGCCCCCAGTAATATGCCCAGCTGTGCCCCCCAGTAATATGCCCACATTGTGCACACCGTAATATGCCCACATTGTGACCCCCAGTAATATGCCCACATTGGGTCGGCCAGTAATATGCACACATTGTGCCCCCAGGAATATGCCCATTTTGTGACCCTCCAGGATTTTGACCACATTGTACCCCCAGTAATATGCCCACATTGTGTCCCCAGTAATATGCCCACATAGTCACCCCAGTAATATGCCCACATAGTGCCCCCCAAGGAATCTGCTCACATCGTGCCCCCAGTAATATGCCCACAGTGTGCCTCCCAGTAATATGCCTACATTGTGCCCCCAGTAATATGCCAATAATGTGCCCCCCAGTAATATGCCTACATTGTGCCCCCTAGTAATATGCCTACATTGTGCCCCCCAGTAATATGCCTACATTGAGCCCTCAGTAATATTCCTATATTGTGCCCCCCAGTAATATGCCCACATTGTGGAGCTAAGGCTGACTGCCATCAGGCCCTGCCCCCCGCAGAGGCGTGAAGAGCCAGAAATGTGGAGTGGGAGGGGCTATGAATGGGACATGTGGACCCAATTTAGTTTCTTACTATGGAGCCCAGTGATTTCTATGTACGCCCCTGGTTCTTGGTCATCTCTCTTACAAAGGTCCTCCCGATTACTCAGTTTGGTGGGGTGTCCAGCTCTTGGAAGAGTCCTGGTTGGTTCAAATGTCTTTTATTTAAAAATTATGTAGACCGCTGAGCTCTTGAGAACTTTCAGTACAGCAGACATTTTTTCTCCCCTTCTCCAGAACTCTGCCTCCACACAATCCTGTCTCTGAGCTCTACAGGCAGTTCTTTCCTTCTCATGGCCTGGTTTTTGCTCTGATCTGCATTGTCAGCTGTGGATCTTACATAGTCCATGTGCAGGCGAGCCCTACATCCCTCATTATCTGTCCAATCTATAATGTCTGTATCTAATCCTCTCATTATATCTCTGCACTTACACATTCTCGCCATCTCCTTCATCTCCTTCACTATTACAGAGAAAAAAGACAATTATTCAGATATTTCTGATCACATCACCCCCTTTTCTATAGAACGTTCTCTGTGCTGTTCTCCGCTTGTGGAGAAGACGGCGGCTGCTAATCTTTCTAGAAACTTACATTACGGTCTCAAGTTGTGGCCTTGAAGAAATTTTTTTTTTGTATCTGTCAGATCTATAACAAAAATAAAACTCCGGTCACAATGTAGAGAATATATCATCCAGAAGATGTGTCTACAGGATGACCTTTCTATAGAAGATTCTTATATTATAGCAGGAATACGGCAGGTTCTTGATAAATACCTGAATGCCGGCCAGGAGCGGACAACTGCGGTTCTGAACCTGTTGGAGGAAGATGTGAAATATTATCTAGAACATTGGATCCATAGAAGATCACACCTATAGTCCAGTAGTGTGGACTCTATAATGACCGACACATAGGCTCCATTATTATACTACATTATATAAAACTATAGAGCAGGGGCCGCCTCCTAGGAGCCACAATATTCACTAGGGGCCACAATAATGAGCAGCCACCATTCAGAAGTGGCTCAGTTGTGGAGGCACGCTGGGCATTACGTTTTCTAGGATATAAGTCCCACCTGAATCCTGCCCCTTATTACATCAGTCACACCCCTAAGGGACCATTCACACTACCTTTTTATATGCAGAATATTGCTATGAAAACCTGCACCACAAGTCTGCCAAAATGAAGCCGGCGGCCATGTCTTTCTGCCTCCCTTGCTGTTTGAGGCTATGCTAAAGATTGTGGCTGTCAACTCCAAATTTTTTGGGAAAATAACGCTGTGTGAACCAACCGTGGCTGATGACAATTTATTCTCAGATTGGTGCTGAGAACTAAAGATACAACTGATGCTCCTGAATTGTAGTGTCCTATAAGACACTTCTCTCCACCAAACTCCTGCACTGATCTCTACTCTACAGACAGGAAGTGACATGTGAGCAGCCAATCAGCAGCTTCCTGCATGTAACGATCACTTCCTGTTACGATCGCTGGGATCTGAGCTCATCACTTGTGGAATCTATCAAGTAGGAGTGATCAATGATTGATGGATTCCATCAGAACAGGTATGACAACGCCCTGGCATCCAGGATGCTTGGGATGTATAGGATAGGGGTCAGAAAAGAGGTCCCCGAGCTGCACTGTGGCCCCTGTGACTACAGAGAAGATGAAACCTTATCATTGCCCATTCTATATAGGAGACTAATGGGAAATATGGAATAAATGTCTCCTCTCTGTATAGAGCAGAGCAGCTCATCCTCTTCTGTCTCCATTACTGATCTGCACTACTGACATCTGACCATGAAGCCTGTGGAGCGGAGCGCTGCTCTGGAGGAGCTCCGGAGAATGTATCAGGGAATTGCATTCTCTACATTTCCTTCATATGTTCTCCATAGCAGAATGGCCCCGAGTCTATCGAGGAAAAAGTGCCAGGGCCAGGGGCCACACTGTTTCTGCACCAGTATACTGTACTGTACGATGATATACATACATGAGCCCGTCCATGTCCATAATTTCCCAGAACCTGTAAGAGAAAAGATGAGAGTGAGAATCCAGAACTGATGTGACTGGTGATATCCTCTAGCGGTATGCTATCACTGGCTGTACTGAGACAGCCCCTTTACATAGTCCTCGACAGTCCCTAATGTGCAGGGTCTGTCCCCAAATTTCAGAGACGGTCACTGCAAATTTGGGTTGTCCAGGGCCAAAAAATGGGCGTTCTTGTATGATTTGGGGTGCTCCTGGGGGAAAGGTCTATTTGTCCCAAAATTATTAGTTGCAAAGTTGATACGTATGCCATTAAAGCTTCAGTATTAACCCCTAACTTAACTATTAACCATGCGGCCACTGTGCTGCAGGAGGCCATTGGTCTCTGAAAGACCAGAGTTACTTACAGTAGCTCTATCCTGGTGCAGGCTGCTCACTGCTATACAATGTCATCATGTCTGCGTGCCCGGGATGACATCATTTTGCGACGCAACACCTGAGCCGGGACACAGCTAAGGCTGGGTTCACATCATGTTTTATGTCTCTGTTTGACCTACACGTTCGAAAAAAAAAAAAAAAGATACAAAAACGCAGCACACCGCGTTCTTGTGTCCTGCACAGTCTGGTAAAAAAAAAATATACATTTTTTACAATGGAACTCTATGGTGACAGATGCTACTGTATGGCATTAGTCTGGGGCATCTGTTTAACCTATACTGTTTTGTATACGTTAAACGGATGGGAAAAACGTAATGTGAACCCACCCTACTTAGTTCGCCTGTAGGCTGGCCTAGAAGAGATGTGCACCCTACATTATGGACAGCAGCATGGAGCAGGAATCAGGTAGGTAGTTCTTATATTTTTCTTTTCAGCGAAGAGATACAGACCATGGGGGCCATATAGGGGACTGTTTACACTACTGGGGGCACTATAGGGGACTGTTTAAAATACTGGGGTTACTATAGGGAACTGTTTACACTACTGGGAGCACTACAGGGGACCATTTAAACTATAGGGGACCATATATACTACTGGGGCAGAATAGGCGACCATTTGTAGTACTGGGGACATTATATGAGACCATTTATACTACTGGTGTTACTATAGGGAGTCATTTATACTACTGGGGGCACTATAAGGGACCATTTATACTACTGGGGGCACTGTAGGGGATCATTTATACTACTGGGGGCACTATAGGGGATCATTTATACTATTGGAGGCACTTTAGGGACCATTGATACTACTGGGGCATTTTAGGGGACCATTTATACTACTGGGGGCACTATGGGGAATCATTTATACTATTGGAGGCACTTTCGGGACCATTGATACTACTGGGAGCATTATAGGGGACCACATTTACTAATGGCGTTTCTATACAGGCCATTTATACTGCTAAAGGGGCACACTATAAGAGACCATTTATACTACTGGTTACACTATAGGGGTCAGTTATATTACTGGTGTCATTAAAAGGGGATATTTATACTATTGGGGGCACTAAAGGGGGCCATTAATGCTACTGAGGCACGTTAGGGGACCATTTATACTATTGGCGACACTACGGGGGCAATTTATACTACTGGGAGCACTATGGGGGGCATTTACACTACTGGTGGCATAACAGGGACCATTTATACTACTGGAGGCACTTTTGGGGAGCCATTTATACTATTGGAGGCACTATAAGGGGCCATTAATGCTACTAAGGGGCACTTTAGGGGACCATTTAAACTACTGGTGACAGTATAACCATCAATTTATACTACTTGGGGCACTATAGGGGTCATTTACACTATTGGGGACACTATAGGGGACCATGTATACTACTGGAGGCAGTTTATGGGCCCATTTATACTACTGGGGGCCTGGTAGGGGCCATTTATACTACTGGGAGCACTATAGTCAGCCATTTATACTACTGGGGACACTATAAGAGATAATTTATACTACTGGTGGCATTACAGGGGATCATCTATACTAATAGGAGCACTGTAGGGACCATTTATAATACTGGGGCCAATATATGGGTGCACTCTAGGAGACCAGTTGTACTGCTAGGGACATTATTGGAGACTATTTGTACTATTGGGGGCATTCAAGGGGACCATTTATACTACTGGCGGCATTACAGGGGCCCATGTATACTAATGGGAGCACTGTAGGAGACTGTTTATACTACTGGGGCAATATATGAGACCATTTTTACTTCTGGAGGCACTATAGGGGACAATTTATACTACTGGGGCCACTATACAGTGGGGAAAATAAGTATTTGATACACTAGTGATTTTGCAAGTTTTTCCACTTACAAAGAATGGTCATTTTTATCGTAGGTACACTTCAACTGTGAGAGACAGAATCTAAAAAAAATCCAGAAAATCGCATTGTATGATTTTTAAATAGTTAATTAGCATTTTATTGCATAAAATAAATATTTGATGCAATAGAAAAACAGAACTAAAGAGGACCTCTCCCCACTCCTGACATGCCTGTTTTAATAACTCCATGCATTCCCCATGTAATAACAATTCTGAAGCATTTATTCTTATGGATCTATGTTGTCCCATTCCTCTATTATTCCTGCTAGAAGTTATGAATGAATTGCTAGCAGTCTGCAGTAAGGGTACAGAGGTAACCAGTTGGGGGGAGGGTGTACCTGCACAGACTGAAAATGGCAGCACTGATTGGATAGAGTGAGTCTGTGCAGGTACACACCCCCAACTGGTTACCTCCCCTCTGTACCCTTACTGCAGACTGCTAGCAATTCATTCAGAACTTCTAGTAGAAATAATAAAGGAATGGCACAACATAGAGACATAAGAATAGATGTTCCAGAATTGTTATTACATGGGGAATGCATGAAGCTATTAAAACAGGTGTGTCATGAGAGGGGAGAGGTCCTCTTTAATATTTGGTGCAGAAACCTTTGTTTGCAATTACAGAGGTCAGATGTTTCCTGTAGTTCTTGACCAGGTTTGCACACACTGCAGCAGGGATTTTGGTCCACTCCTCCATACAGATCTTCTCTAAATCTTTCAGGTTTCGGGCTGTCGCCGGGCAACAATGAGTTTCAGCTCCCTCCAAAGATTATCGATTGGGTTCAGGTCTGGAAACTGGCTAGGCCACTCCTGGACCTTGAAATGCTTCTTACGGAGCCACTCCTTTGTTGCCCTGGCGGTGTGCTTTGGGTCATTGTAACGCTAGAAGACCCAGCCATGACCCATCTTCAATGTTCTTACTAAAGGAATGAGGTTGTTGGCCAAAATCTCGCGATACATGGCCCCATACACTTTCCCTTCAAAACAGAGCAGTTGTCCTGTCCCCTTTACAGAAAGGCACCCCCAAAGTATGAAGTTTCCACCCCCATGGTTCACAGTTAGGACGGTGTTCTTGGGGTTGTACTCATCCTTCCTCTTCCTCCAAATACAGCGAGTGGATTTGATACCAAAAAGATCTATTTTGGTCTCATCTGACCACATGACCTTCTCCCATACCTCCTCTGATCATCCAGATGGGCATTGGTGAGCTTCAAAGGGTCCTGGACATGTGCTGGCATGAGCAGGAGGACCTTGCGTGTCCTGCAGGATTTTAATCCATGACGGCATAGTGTGTTACTAATGGTAATCTTTGAGACTGTGGTCCCAGCTTTCTTCAGGTCATTGACCTTTCTCAGAATCATCCTTACCCCACAAGGCGAGATCTTGCATGGAGCCCCAGACCGAGGAAGATCTTGTCTTGTCATCTTGTGTTTCTTCCATTTTCTAACAGTTGTTGCCTTCTCACCATGCTGCTTGCCTATTGTCCCACAGCCCATCCCAGCTGTGTGCAGGTGTACAATTTTGTCCATGGTGTCCTTACACAGCTCTTTAGTCTTGGCCATGGTGGAGAGGTTGGAGTGTGATTGGTTGAGTGCGTGGACAGGTGTCTTTTATACAGGTAATGAGTGCAGAGTAGGAGGGCTTCTTAAAGAAAAACTTATAGGCCTGTGAGAGACAGAATTCTTGCTGGTTGGTTGGTGATCAAATATTTATTTCATGCAATAAAATGAAATTAATAATTTAAAAATCATACCCTGTGATTTTCTGGATTTTTTTAGATTCTGTGTCTCACAGTTGAAGTGAGACCTCTCCATTCTTTGTAGGTGGGAAAACTTGCAAAATTGCCAGTGTATCAAATACTTAATCACCAACTATAGGTGAGGGCATTACCTGTGACCATTTATAGTAATAGAAGCTATTTATACTACTGGGGGCACTGCAGTGGGCCATTAAAAATGCTGGGAGCACTATAGGTGACCATTTTTACTACCGGTGACACTATAGAGGGCTATTTATACTACTGGGACCACTCTAAGGACCATTTATTCTACTGGGAGCACTATAGGCGACTATTTACACAACTGGTCGCATTATAGGAGACCATTTATACTACTGGGGATATTATAGGGGACCATTTAAACTACTAGGGAAACCATAGGGGACTATTTAAAGGGGTTATCCCACGAATAATGTAAAAAATGAAAATCAAATATCATACAGTAAATGACAATCTCTTTCTAACAAAGCTAGAACCAGCCCTGTACCTCACATGGATCCAGAGATCTCCACATTCATTGCTCTGCTAGATTTATATCAAGCTGACAGCTCAAGGGGAGTGTCTTTTCTGCTGCAGCTCAGGAGGCGTGTCCATGCTCTCCCTATCACAGCTCAGGAGGCGTGTCCATGCTCTCCCTATCACAGCTCAGGAGGCGTGTCCATGCTCTCCCTATCACAGCTCAGGAGGCATGTCCATGCTCTCCCTATCACAGCTCAGGAGGCGTGTCCATGCTCTCCCTACAACAGCTCAGGGGGCTGTTGAAGGATGAAACTGAGCATGTGCAGCCTTCTCAGTGAGCAGGTCAAAGAAATAAGAAATTAAATGGTCCTATACAGATATATTTTATCAAATAACTCAGAGGCTTTACAAAATGTTTAATTACATGCAATTACTAAAGTGTTCAGATCCAGGTGCTGGTTTGAAAACTGTAGAATAGTTTTCGTGGGACAACCCCTTTAAGCTACTGGGGGTAATATGAGGGGCATTTAACCCTTACACTCATGTACGGCGCATGTACGGCGCTGGGGCAATGCGGGCACATGGCGCCCGCTCGCAAGTGCGGCGGGCGTCATGGCCGGCAAGTCTCTGCTGTTTCTAACAGCAGAGACTTGCCGCTACTTACTACATCGGCGGCATCTTCCTGGGCGTTTAGATGCCGTGATCACACGTGATCACGGCATCTAGTTGCGTCTGAACCCAGAAGCGTTCGCTTCCGGTGGTGTACAGACACCCCGTGTGGCCAATCGGGGTGTCTGTACACCATATGAAAACTGTAATCCTCGCTGGTGAGGATTACAGTTTTCAAAGTGCAATTCTTATTCTGGCCACTAGATGGCAGGCCAGGATAAGAGATGAGAAATACTTGGATTTCTGAGTCTAGAAAATCCCTGATTGCTCATAAAGAAAAAAAAAGCCACAATATATAAGCCCATATTTGAGCTTTCAAATAGTAAAAAAAATTTTTTAAAAAATGTTAAAAAATATATAAAAAATAAAAAAGATATAAAAGTTCAAATCACCCCCCTTTCCGTATAATTAAAAAATAAATATCTAAATAACAATAAATATAGACATCATGGGTATCACCATGACTGAAAACACCCGTACTTTTAAAATATAAAAAAAAAATTCCAATACGGCGAATTGTGTGGCGGAAAAAAGCGTCCAAATGGCGATTTGCCGTTTTTTGTCGCTTTTTTTTTCTAAAAAAAATTAAATAAAAAGTGATCAAAAAGTCATACACACCCCAGAATGGTATCAATAAAAACTTCAGATCGTCCCGCAAAAAATGAGCCCCCATACAGCTCTGTACACATAAATACCAAAAAGTTATAGGGGTCAAGATGTGACAAGGAAAAAAAAAAGGGCAACTTTCTAATTATTTTATCACTATCAAAACGCAGGAAAAACTATACATATTAGGTATTGCCAGATTCGTACTGACCAGTAGAATGAAAGTAACGGGTCAGTTTTAATGCACATCGAACACTGTAAATAAGAAACCCGTAGAACTGTAGCGGAATAGCGTTTTTTTTGCAATTTCACCTGATTTGGAATTTTTTTACCGCTTCCCACTACACCATATGCAATATTAAATGGTGGCGTTGGAAAGTACAACTTGTCCCGCAAAAAACAAGCCCTCATACAGCTATGTGAACAGAAAAATAAAAGTTATGGCTGTTTGAAGGCAGGGAGCGCAAAACGAAAATGCATAACCAAAAAAACCTCCGGTACTGAAAGGGTTAAGCAATTTTACTTCTCGGTTATTACTGTTATTATGGGAGACTGTATTACTACTGGAGGTACTATGATGAATGCTAGTTCTATCATGAGGCATTATGACTACTTCTGGGTTTGTTTTTCATTTGGGCAGTATGGAGGGCACTACGGCTAATAGAGGTACTTGTGGATGCATATTATACAGTACTTACCCCTTTCTCCAGTGCCATTCCCTGCAGCTTTGATCCGTTCCCTCCTCCCTCTGCTTGTTTACAAACTGCAGTGGGTACTTACTGGTATATGACATGTTACCGCTGCAGCCAATCTCCTCTCAGTGGTCTCATGCTGAGTACAGTGACTGGCTGCAGTGGTCACATGCCATACCTGTGCACATTACTGTCTCCTCTCAGTGGTCTCATGCTGAGTACAGTGACTGGCTGCAGTGGTCACATGCCATACCTGTGCACATTACTGTCTCCTCTCAGTGGTCTCATGCTGAGTACAGTGACTGGCTGCAGTGGTCACATGCCATACCTGTGCACATTACTGTCTCCTCTCAGTGGTCTCATGCTGAGGACAGTGACTGGCTGCAGTGGTCACATGCCATACCCGTGCACATCACTGTCACTGTACTTGCTGGTTATATACCTGTCAGTACTTATTTACATGGCCGCAGCAATGATGCCAGAAAGTCCGGCACGTCACATGCATCATTACAGCAGACATAGAAACAAAGCACTCAGACTAGAGCAGCGTGGATGGAACAGCCGAAAATTGTGGATTTTTTTCCACATGTTGCTGCCAGATTTTATCTTTAACAATTGGACAACCCCTTTAATTCTGGGGTGTTTGTGATTCAAGGGCATTCTGTTTAAGGCATTTTGAAGGTGTAGAATGGGGGTGTGGTCTCTAGAAATGGGTAGGGCGTATGTCCGTAAAAAGTTTAGGCTGTCCGTGATTTTTGGTTAAGTTGTCCAGAAAAATTTAATAGGAATGCTGGTAACCCTGGCGCAGTATGCATTTAATTTCTGTGTAACTTCCATAAATAGTTGCGCCACTCCCATAGAAATGAATGGCGGGCGGCTGTGCAGGCGCAGTGCGCTCTCCTTCACCTTGGGAGCTCCGTACTAAAGATAGGTTCAGATCCAGGAGGTGAGACCCAACCCTATCTGACACTGATGGCATATCTTCCCAGGACAGGTCGTCAGTACCAGATCAGTGGGGTCCGTTGATTAATGGCGCCATGGTGCTGGGATGAATGCTGCGGCCTCTCCAGAGTACACCAAGCACAGCGCCGTACATTGTATAGTGGCTGTGCTTGGTATTACAGCTCAGTTCCGTGTACTTGACCATGTGCATCCACATGTGAGCGACGGACGTGACGTCACAGGACGAGGAAGAGGTCAGCCCCTTCAAGCAGCTGTGCATAGGGGTGACGGGAGTTGGACCCCCACAATCACATATTGATGAATGAGGATCCGTAGGATCGGCCATCTCTATCCCAGGCCTTGTAAACCCTTTTAAATACTAAGGAGGTCATTTACAATCAGAAATACACCTATATTAGGCATATTTCTGGCACAGATTGCGACAAAAAAGTTATTTGCGCCGCAATCTGTGACTTTTCCCCGTTCACGCCAGGTCTAAAAAAAAGTGGGTGTGGTGTGGGTGGGGAAGGGGAGGGGCTGGCGGGCCTGTGTCATCCATCATTTTCTACGTTTATTATACCTTCCAGTCATCTTTCGGCACAATATAATATACAGTAGTGGGCACCGGCAAGTTGGGGTGCGGGCACAGCTCCTGAGCCCGCTCCATCACCGCAATGTAATATTACTACTGATACCTGCCGTCCCACAATAGTCAGGACAGAAGGGGTTAAAGAAAAGTAGTTCTCAGGTAATTGTCTCTAGGAATAATAATGAGGATTACTCAGGCTCTCTGGTCTTTTGGCGTCTCACACATCCAGGGATCCACCATTTCTGTTTTCTAGAAGAAAAGCCAAGAAGTAGATGAGGACGTGTCAGGGTCAGTGTAAGGGGACGTATAGTGACTATAGGGCGACCGTATAAACCTACCCCCATGTAACCCCCCCCGTACTCACAGCTAACATGCCAGATTACAGGAATGTGACCACTATCACTACTTCAAGAAATAGCGCCACCCCTGCCACAGGATATGTGTGGTATTGCAGCTTAGATATATTGGGAGAGATTCATCAAAACTGGTTTAGTTGCCCATAGCCACCAATTTAGATTCCACCTTTTAATTTTTAGTGCTCCCCTGAAAAATGATATGTGAAATCTGATCGGTTGCTATGGGCAACTAAGCCGATTTTTCTTTATACCAGTTTGATAAATCTTCCCCCTTCACTACAATGGAGCCAACCTGTAATGGCGCACACAGCCTTCAGAAAGGGGTGGCGCTGTTTCTTTAAGAAAGCCGCCATGTTTCCTGATGCGGGACTGCTGAGGACGTCAGTGTAAGGGGATGTATAGTGACGATAGGGCGACCATATGATAGACAGCGTCTGTATGACAGCTATAGGAGGATATATATGGCAGTACATGGAGCCTATAAGGCAGGATATAGGGGGAGAGTTATCAAAACTGTTGTAGAAGTACTATGGGATTAGTTGCCCATAGCAACCAATCTGATTCAGCCTTTTATATTTCATAGCTACTTTGTTTTCTTTACACCAGTTTTGATAAATCTCTCCCATAGTGTCTGTATGATGAGTCCTGGAGCTTGTATGGCAGCACAAGGGCCCTGTATACCAGTTACTGGAGCCGGTATGACAGTTACTCCACCTGTACATGGAGTCTGTATGACAATGACTGGAGTCTGTATGACAATGACTGGAGTCTGTATGGCAGTATATGGAGTCTGTATGACAGTATATGGAGTCTGTATGGCAGTATATGGGGCCTGCATGGCAGTACATGGAGTCTGTATGGCAGTATATGGAGCCTATATGACAGTATATGGAGTCTGTATGGCAGTATATGGAGCCTATATGGCAGTATATGGAGTCTGCATGGCAGTATATGGAGTCTGTATAACAGTATATGGAGTCTGTATGGCAGTATACAGAGTCTGTATGGCAGTTTATGGAGTGTGTACAGTATACATACATCTATCTCTCCACTTACACAATTTTGTTCTCCATGTTTTTTTTCTTTTTTCTCTCTTCAACACGTTCCTCACTATATGAGATATAAGACAGGACGTCACATATACAGGACGGGAAATAATAGAGACTAATGATAAGGACAGGACCTCTCCGGGGAGAAGCTCCTTCTATAATGCCCAGGTTGAGGGCACACGCTCACTCCTAGCAACAGCTGATGGTAACCGAGGGCGGAGCCAGAGCACTTCTATAATGGAGAGAGTGACAATATATACAATGTATATAGAGAGTAATGGCCGCCACTCATATAAACCTGTAATAATGTATAGAAAACCATATAGGAAGGTGATATAAACCACATAGGAGGCCTATATAAACCATGTAAGAGGGTGATAAAAACCATATAGGAGGGAGATATAAACCGTATAGAAGGGAGATATAAACCACATAGGAGGGTGATATAAACCATATGGGAGAAGGGTGATATAAACCATGTAGGAGGGTGATAAAAGCTATACTCTGTTATTGCACTATATTTGCATTGCACTGTGGAAAGGGTTAATATACAGCCAGCTAGTATTAAGAGACTTTGGGACTTTCTACTTACGCACTGAGAAGCTGGTCATTTTCTACACTTACCATAATACAATATGGAGAGCTAAGTTTTGGAGGGGAAAAACAGATACAGTGGCCCTTTGACCACCTGGTTTAGATCTGCCTAGACTGGTATTTATCCCTGAAAACTGCTTAGTCAATCTGATTGATGTGTATTGAAGCAAAGTACAAGTCTATGGCAGACTGAAACTGCAACATTGTTTCAGTTAGGCTGTGCTTCTCCACTCCATCCCTCCCACTAAACTAGAAGCAGAGCAGTCACCAGCCCAGGGTACCAGCATTCTAACAGAGAGAGGGACAGCTAGTTCAGGCCTTTCCCAAGAGCTGAACCTTCTTCTGCTAAGGAAAGAGACTTAAGAAGCTAGCTCAGTGCACTGCTTGCAGGGGAGCACCCAGGAATTTTTTCTAGGGATGGTCCGACATGCAAAAAATGCGGGGTGCATAGCGTGCTGCGCCATTTTTTGCCCCGCCCATTTACCGAAGTGCCTTTAATATGTGTAAATGCAGAGTGCATAGCTCCAAAAAATTGGCCCAGCCCATTATTATAAGCCCCTCCTAAATATAATAGGCCACTCCCAACGTACAGCTGAAATGATATTGTTGAGGCCTGGCTCTACACATCATACAGAGAGGGGAGGGCGTGTCCTGGCTGCACTGCCTGCTTCACATTATACAATAAACAACAGCAGGCTACATCCAGGAAGATCCTCCCCTCTCCTCAGATCCTGCTCAAGGCCTGTGGTTCCCCCCACCATCAGTCACCTGCCCGTGACCTGCTGCCCCCCTTGTCTGTCACCAGCTCTGAATCCTCCATCTGCAAATGGCAGGGGGAGGAGCCAGAGCATCTCCTCTCCTACATAGCACCACATACCTCTTACATCCAGTGATGTCACCTTTGTTGTAGACATTCTCTTTCCTCATCTTCTCCCATTCGGACCAGACCGCCATGATGTTTTTTTTTAGCTATCTCTCGTCTCTGCAGAGACAAACAGACATTAATTTCCCACATTTCCATCATCTCCACATCTTCTGAATACCCTTTCCTGCCGCCCCCAATACTGTGCTCCCTAATACTATACTGTAGAAGCCAGGGTCGGACTGGAGTACCTAGGGCCCACCGGAGGAAATAATTCTTGGGGCCCACCATAAAGAAATATCTGTGTTTATTATCCCTGTACTGTGACATCACTGTGTTTATTATCTCTGTACGGTGACATCACTGTGTTTATTGTCCCTGTACAGTGACATCGCTGTGTGTATTATCCCAGTGCAGGAAGAGATAAGTGGCAGGGGTGGACTGGGAACTTTAAGTGGCCCTGGAAAAAATACTAAAAGTAGGCCCGTTTTGTAGTTGGGTTCATATTCAAAAATAATTTTAAAAAAATGGCGTGGGGTCCCCCCCTTTTTTCCTTCGCCAGCCAGATACAACCAGCAGCGGCAGCCTGGCACTACCAGGGTGGGAAGGGACACGGTTATTGGCCCTTCCCAGCCTAATGGTACCAGCCTGCAGCCGCCCCAGAGCCAGACCCTCAATTTAGAAGGTCCGGTCCTGCGGGTACCCGGCTCTTCCCGGCACCCCTGGTGGCGATGGGTGCCGAGGTAATAGATGTTGGGGTTAGTGCTGGCCTGCCATACCGGCAAGCACTAAGCCCAGTATTAGTAATCAGGGCCGTCTGTAGATAGCCGTAATTACTAAAACTGTAGTATTGTAAAAAAAAATACACACACACAAGTACAAAACATTTTATTGAAATAAACACTCCCCCAGACCCCTGTTTGACCATTTTATTTAAAAAAAAAAAAAAGCTGGTCCGACGTAGTCCACCGAATCCAACGTAGTACTCTGCATTCACTACCCTGAAAAATAGAAAACAAACACACAAACACAGACCACTTACCTCTTCCTGCACTGGGATAATAAACACAGTGATGTCACCGTACAGAGATAATAAACAGTGATGTCACAGTACAGAGATAATAAACACAGTGATGTCACAGTACAGATTTCGGCTGTCTGCTCCTTCCTGCAACAGGCAACTGTCTCTACGTCCTATGGACGTAGACTATAGGTTCCCTGACTATAGGTTCCTGGCTTGGGGCCTACCGGAGGATCCTCCGGTCCTCTGGTGGGCCAGTCCTACACTGGTAGAAGCAGTCCCCCTGAAAATACCAGTACCACACAGATCGTGCCCCCTTCAACAATTATTGGCACACAGTGCTCTAAAAAATAACTGCGTCCGGACACTAATAGTATAAAGATAATCCCCCCAAAATAATTGTGCTAAACTGATACTGTGCCAGGGTGCCCCCCAAAGTAACAGTGCTCCCCAAAATCCCACCACTAGAAATAATTCTCTGCCAGAGCACACTTAGTGATAATGCCCCCATAGTGCCCATACTAGTAATCATGTTCCCCATAGCCCCCAGTAGTAGTAAAGCTCACCATAATACCCCCGCTTAGTGCCCACAGTTGAGCTAATGTCCCCATAATGTATGCCAGTATAAAATACCCTTATAAAGTACAGTAAATGCCCCCATAGTGCTCCTCTCCCCCATAGTGTCCCCCATAATATACCAGTAAAAAATGCCCCTTCTTGCTTCCCCCAGCAGATGCTCCTCTCCCCCTATAATGTGCCAGTAAAAAATACCCCTTTAGAGCCCCCAAATGATGCCCCCATAGTGCCCCCAAATAATGCCCCTATAATGCCACCATATGCCCCATAGTTCTGCTCTCCCCTATAGTGTCTCCCATTTGCTTGTAAAAAATGCCCCCTTATTGCCACCAGATGCCATAGTGCCCCCCATAATGTGCCAATAAAAAAGGCCTCTTTAGAGCCCCCATAGTGCTCCACTCCCCCATAGTGTCCCCAAATAATGCCCCTATAGTGCCACCAGATGCCCCATAGCGCAGCTCTACCCTATAGTGCCCCCATAATGTGCCAATAAAAAAAGGCCCCTTTAGAACCCCAGATGCCCCCACAGTGTTCCTCTCCCCTATGGCGCCCCCCCTTAATGTGCCAGTAAGAAATGCCCCAGTAGTGCCCCCACAAAATGGGCAAGAAATAAATGCCCTCAGATGCCCCCATAGTGCAAGCCCCCTCCCCCCTTTGGGCCAGTGAGAAATTCCAGCAGGTGCCTCCCTATAATGTGGCATCTATCAAGTAAAAAAACAAACCAGAAAAAAAACAAAAACCACTAATACTTACCTCCATCAGCAGCGATGCGATGCAGGCCTCTTTTGGCCTGCGTCCCGTGCTGCGTGCTGCCCGGCTCAGGCGGCGCGATGATAATGATGTCATTGCGCCACCTGAGCTGGCCTCTGATAGGCTGTAGGCATTAGTGTCTGCAGCCTATCAGAAGAACAGGGAAGGGAGACGCCTCTCCCTCCTCTGCCGCAGCACAGGCATCTGTATCGCTGTTCCACAACGGAAGCGCTCACCTCCTACTGCCCCCACACGCCGCCTGCAATTAGATCCAGGACTGCACCGCCTGTGGCGATCGGCGGTGCGGCCCTGAGGAATTAAAAAAAAAAAGTGAATGGACCCCCCCGTCGGTGCGCCTATGACTGCTTGTATTGTATTGCACCTGAATTCCTCCAGTAAAGAAGCACACTGGTTTACTGCAGACCCTGACTCTGGATTTATTTCCCATTGGGGTGCAGCACATCTTCCCATCCCTTCCAGAGAGAAGCAACATGTGATGACACGTCAATAGTGTCTGGGGGACCCAGCGTAGTGTTGGGGTCCATCTCCGGATCTGTTTGGTGCAATGTTCATGTGTGTTAAATGAGTATTCCGTTTGTTAGAAGTTATTGCCTATCCACAGTATAGTGGGAAACTATAAGATCAAGATCAGTGGGGGTCCTAGCACTGGGACCCTGCACCCCCTGCAGAATGAAATGAATGGAGCGGCCGGTGGCACATGGGCTGAGTTCTGGAGATAGCCGAGTACAGAGATCTGCTATCTTCTTAATTCCCATAGAAATGAATGGAGCAGCCGCACAAATACCCGATCGGCCGCTCTGCTCATTAGTGATATCAGAGACATTATCAGCTCAGTGATATGTGCAGGACATCCTTCCACCATGAGTGCTCCTCTCATGGTAGGGCTTCCAGCAGGTATCTATCAGCAGGATAATGCTCGTCCGCACACAGAAGGATTTCCCAGTAATGCCTCCTCCAGATTACAGCACTTCCTTGGCTGCCGGTCACCAGATTTATCATTGATTCAACATTTATGGGACCATCTGGGACTCCAGCTTCAGCAACCTACAAGTGTGCAGGATCTACAGGCTCAGCTGTGACATCTGAGGGGAAATATATTGCAGGATACCATACAGAACCTGTATGCCTTCATGCCCAGCCGTATCATATCTTGTATCCAAACTAGAGGCTGTATCTCATCTTGTCTCTGGGCTGGAGGCTCTATCTCATATTGTATCCAGGCTAGAGGCCGTATCTCATCTTGTATCCAGGCTAGAGGTCGTATCTCATCTTGTGTCCAGGCTAGAGGTCGTATCTCATCTTGTATCCAGGCTAGAGGCCGTATCTCATCTTGTATCCAGGCTAGAGGCCGTATCTCATCTTGTATCCAGGCTAGAGGTCGTATCTCATCTTGTATCCAGGCTAGAGGCTGTATATCAGTGGTTCTCAACTCCAGTCCTCGGGACCCACCTGCCAGTCAGGATTTAGGAATATCCCACAGAATGAATACCTGTGGTAAGTCCTGATGGATGGACGCTAATTATATCAGCTGGTCTAAACTAAGGAAATCCTGAAAACCTGACTGGCAGGTGGGTCCCGAGGACTGGAGTTGAGAACCACTGCTGTATATCATCTTGTATCCAGACTAGAGACCGTATCTTATCTTGTATCCAGGCTAGAGGCCGTATGCCATCTTGTATCCAGGCTAGAGGCCGTATCTCATCTTGTATCCAGGCTAGAGGCTGTATATCATCTTGTATCCAGACTAGAGGCCGTATCTCATCTTGTATCCAGGCTAGAGGCCATATCTCATCTTGTATCCAGGCTAGAGGCCGTATCTCATCTTGTATCCAGGCTAGAGGTCGTATCTCATCTTGTATCCAGGCTAGAGGCCGTATCTCATTTTCTATCCAGGCTAGAGGCTGTATATCATCTTGTATCCAGACTAGAGGCTGTATCTCATCTTGTATCAAGGCTAGAGGTCGTATCTCATCTTGTATCCAGGCTAGAGGCCGTATCTCATTTTGTATTCAGGCTAGAGGCCATATCTCATCTTGTATCCAGGCTGGAGGCCGTATCTCATCTTGTATCCAGACTAGAGGCCGTATCTCATCTTGTATCCAGACTAAAGGCCGTATCTCATCTTGTATCCAGGCTAGAGGTCTTATCTCATCTTGTATCCAGGCTAGAGGCCGTATCTCATCTTGTATCCAGGCTAGAGGCTGTATCTCATCTTGTATCCAGGCTAGAGGCCGTATCTCATCTTGTATCCAGGCTAGAGGTCTTATCTCATCTTGTATCCAGGCTAGAGGCCGTATCTCATCTTGTATCCAGACTTGAGGCCGTATCTCATCCTCTATCCAGGCTAGAGGCTGTATCTCATCTTGTATCCAGGCTAGAGGCCGTATCTCATCTTGTATCCAGGCTAGAGGTCTTATCTCATCATGTATCCAGGCTAGAGGCCGTATCTCATCTTGTATCCAGACTTGAGGCCGTATCTCATCCTCTATCCAGGCTAGAGGCCGTATCTCATCTTGTATTAAAACTATAGGCTGTATCTCACCAAAGCCCTTTTTTTAATATGGGCACCAAATTAGCCTTGTACCAGTCCCTAGGGAATCTCTTAAAGTTATAAACAAGGGCACTGCAATGAATGAACTGAGTTCTTTAACCCCTTCAACCGACAGCCAGTTTGGACCAAATGCCGGAGCCCCATTTTTCAAATCTGACATGTCTCACTTTATGTGGTGATAACTTTAGAACGCTTTTACTTATCCGGGCCATTCTGAGATTGTTTTCTCGTCACATATTGTACTTCATGACAGTGGTAAATTTGAGTCAAAATATTTCATTCTTATTTATAAAAAAAATACCTAATTTACCAAAAATTTAGAAAAATTTCCAAATTTCCAAATGTCAATTTCTCTACTTTTAAAATACATAGTAATACTTCCAAAAATAGTTATGACTTTACATTCCCCATGTGTCTTCTTCAGGTTTGGATCATTTTGAAAATTACATTTTATTTTTTTGGGACGTTAGAAGGCTTAGAAATTTAGAAGCAAATCTTGACATTTTTCACAAAATTTCCAAAACCCACTTTTTAAGAACCAGTTCAGGTCTGAAGTCACTTTGTGAGACTTTCATCATAGAAACCACCCAAAAATGACCCCATTTTAGAAACTACACCCCTCAAGGTATTCAAAACTGATTTTACAAACGTTATTAACCCTTTAGGTGTTCCACAAGAATTAAAGAAAAATGTAGCCAAAATTTCCAAATTTCACTTTTTTGGCAGATTTTCCATTTAAATCATTTTAGTCCGAGAATAAAGCAAGGGTTAACTGCCAAACAAAACTCAATAATTATTACCCTGATTCTGTAGTTTACAGAAATGCCCCATTTGTCATCGTAAACTGCTGTACAGGCACACGGCACGGCGCAGAAGGAAAGGAACGCCAGGGCAGATTTCACTGGAAAAAGTTTAAGTTTCCATGTCAGATTTGATGCACCCCTAGAGTAGGAAACTCCAAAAAACTGACCCCATTTTGGAAACTACGGGATAAGTTGGCAGTTTTGTTAGTACTATTCTAGGGTACATGCGATTTTTGGTACCTTTATATTACACTTTTTGTGAGGCAAGGTAACAAAAACTAGCAGTTTTGGCATAGTTTTTATTTTTTGTTATTTACAACATTCATCTTTTATAGAGCAGGTCGTTACGGACGCGGCAATATCAATTATGTATACTTTTTTTTATTTATTTAAGTTTTACACAATATTTTTGAAGCACAAAAAAAAATCATGTTTTAATGTCTCCATAGTCAGAGAGCTGTAGTTTTTTTATTTTTTGGACGATTGTCTCAGGTAGGGGCTCATTTTTTGCAGGACGAGATGACGGTTAGATTAGTACTATTTTTTGGGGCATATGCTTTTTTGATCGCTTGGTATTACATTTTTTGTGAAGAAATGTGACAAAAAATGGCTTTTTTTAGACAGTTTTTATTTTTTATTTTTTACGGTGTTCACCTGAGGGGAGAGATCATGTGATATTTTTGTAGAGCAGGTTGTTACGGACGTGTCGATACCTAACATGTATACTTATTTTTATTTATTTAAGTTTTACACAATAATATCATTTTTGAAACAAAAAAATCATGTTTTAGTATCTCCATAGTCAGAGAGCTGTAGTTTTTTTTATTTTTTGGGCGATTGTCTCAGGTAGGGGCTCATTTTTTGCGGGACGAGATGACGGTTAGATTGGTACTATTTTGGGGGCATACGCTTTTTTGATCGCTTGGTATTAAATTTTTTGTGATGAAATGTGATAAAAAATGGCTTTTTTTAGACAGTTTTTATTTTTTATTTTTTACGGTGTTCACCTGAGGGGAGAGATCATGTGATATTTTTGTAGAGCAGGTTGTTACGGACGTGTCGATACCTAACATGTATACTTATTTTTATTTATTTAAGTTTTACACAATAATATCATTTTTGAAACAAAAAAAATCATGTTTTAGTATCTCCATAGTCAGAGAGCTGTAGTTTTTTTATTTTTTGGGCGATTGTCTCAGGTAGGGGCTCATTTTTTGCGGGACGAGATGACGGTTTGATTGGTACCATTTTGGGGTAAATACGCCTTTTTGATCGCCTGCTAATACACTTTTTGTGTGCAAGGTGACAGAAAATGGCTGTTTTGGTATAGTTTTTTTTTTTTTAAAAATTTTTGCGTACAGCTGGCGGGGTGGACCATGTGACGCTTTTATAGAGCCCGTCGATACGGACGCGGCGATACCTAATATGTGTACTTTTTCTTTTTTTTTACTTTATTTGGGGAAAAAGGGCGCTTTTTAACTTTTTTTAAACTTTATTTTTTTTACTTTTTTACACTTTTTTTTACTTTCTTTTCACACTTTTCTTTTTTACTTTTTACATTTTTTTTAAACTTTATCAAGACCCATTTGGATCTTGAAGATCCAGTGGGCTTGATGGCTATACAGTGCATTGCAATAGCCATCTATTGCAATGCACTGTATCAGTGCTACACTAAGGCTGATCAGACCCTGAGGGTCTAATCAGCCTTAGCTACATGGCAACCAGGACGCTTTTTGTAAAGCGTCTGGTTGCCATGGTAACCATCGGGCCGCTGCCACTGCAGCAGCGGCGGCCCGATGGAAGAGAGAGGGAGCTCCCTCCCTCTTAACCCCATGGATGCTGCGGGCGGCTACTGACCGCAGCATCTATGGGGTTAAACAGCTGAAATCGGTGCCAGCACCGATTTCAGCTGTTAGCAGCAGAGTGTGAGCTGTAATTACAGCTCACACTCTCTGCTGATGGCAGCGGCTCCGATCCTGAGCCGCTGCCATCATACAATGCAAAGCAGGAGGGGGGCAACGGAGGCACCAGGGGGCACTACAAGGAGGGGGCACTACAAGGGGGGGCACTACAAGAAGGGGGCTATGTGGGGGCACAGAGGACTTACCTGGTTTCAGGCTGCGATCTCTCTCCAGAGTGGAGATCGCAGCCTGAAACCGGCATTTTAATACTGAAGCGCTCCGATTGGTTAGTCTGCAGAGACTAACCAATCGGAGCGCTTGCTGGCAAGGGACCACTCTGATTGGTCCCTTGCCGGCTTCCCCGACGTCTCTGCTCTCCGGGAGAGCGGAGACTCCGGGGCTGTGACACTTTATAGTGTCACAGTCCCGGTAAGCAGTTTGGACGTAACTGCACGTCCAAATGCAGCAACTTACTTGCACTTTGGACGTACAGTTACGTCCAAATGCGCCAAAGGGTTAAGAACACTTGGGTGTAATCCATCTGGACCCGAAGCTTTGCTCACATTCACCTTATTTAACTTAGCTTGGACCATATCTACAATTATCCAGTTGAATATATTACTGATTGCACTAACAGCCTAGCCAGTCTCCAGATCTCAACCCCATAGAAAACCTTTGGAGGGAGTTGAAAGTCTGTGTTGCCTAGCGACAGCCCCAAAACATCAGTGCTCTAGAGGAGATCTGCATGGAGGAATGGGCCAACATACCAGCAACAGTGTGTGCCAACCTTGTGAAGACTGACAGAAAACTTTGACCTCTGTCATTGCCAACAAAGGATATATAACAAAGTATTGAGATGAACTTTTGTTATTGACCAAATACTTATTTTCCACCATAATTTGCAAATAAATTCTTTAAAAATCAGACAATGTGATTTTCTGGATTTGTTTCTCATTTTGTCTCTCATAGTTGAGGTCTACCTATGATGTCAATTACAGGCCGACCTCATCTTTATAAGTGGGAGAACTTGCACAATTGGTGGCTGACTAAATACTTTTTTTCCCCACTGTATTATGTATGCATTGTATGTGTATTATGTGTGTTATATGTATTATGCAGAGTCTGGAAACTACTGCATCAATAGTAAGTAGAGGAAGAGCATTGTACCTACCTTTTGTCATAGACAACCCCTTGTAATTAGGGAATATGGACGACATATGTAGAGATGATGGGGGTCTTCTTCGCCATGAGTTAGAATTCCCCCCATGATATCACCTAGGGTTAAAGACGCCAGATCACCGGTCATTACTGCCGTATTATTATGTCATGGCGACAGCGTCCGCTGTAATGACTGGGATCAGAAGTAACTCCGATCCTCTCTGTCTAACCCCCTGTATGATCCAGTCAACAGCAGCACATCATCTAAGGAGTTTAACAGACGGAGGGGAGCTCCTCTTATACTCCATCCGGACTCTCGTCCGCCATGTGAACTTGTCTCTTAGGTCCAGCATATGGCAAGGCATAGGTGGCCTGTCAGTAACACAATATTACACTGCCATAGAGAATGATTGCAGTGTATTATATCAGTGATTTCAGGCAAGAAAAACAATACATTGTATTAAAAAAAAGTTTAAAAATCCTCATATAGAGTAAAAATAGTAAAAGTAATATATATGTAGATGGACAGATAGCAGGAGCAGCAGGAAAACCAGGCAGGTGTAGGAATCCTCACAGGTCATGTATTATAGTACAGCTGTGTAATGCAGCAGAGCTGGAAACTGATGCAAATGTAACGAAACATCAGTAGTGGTATAGGTTGTAAAAAGACACCGCTCTCAGTCATTAAGAGATCTACAATTGCGAACCCCAACAAACACCATACCACACAGTATCCATAAATAATACATCCTTATTAGAACACAAACAGAAGGACCCGGCTTCGCAAAAGGGATTTTTCCTCTATTTCATTTAATGTTTGTGTGTGTCATTAAAAGATATCAACAGTATCCCCCCCATAACAGTGACCTCCACAGCCCCTCCACCCCTTAACACTGACCCCCTCCCACAGTGCCCTGACTCCTTAACTTTGACCTTCTAAGCAGCCCGCCCCTTTAACAGTCAGTTCCACAACACCCCACCCCCTTGACAGTGACCTCTACAGGGGCCCACCCCTTGAACAGTGACCTTTACAGCATCCCGCCCCTTAACATTGACCTCCATAGCAGACCATCTCCTTAACTGTGACCTCCACCGTTTCCTTCCCCCTGAACAAATACCTCCACAGCGCCTGCCCCTTTAACAGTGACTGCCACAATACCCCGCTCCCTTAACAGTGTACTCCACAGTACTCCACTCTCTTAACAGTGACCTCCACAGTGCCCGTCCCTTAAAC